>OY987243.1:17243858-17362996 GCA_963920765.1 Ulota crispa | reverse complement strand
GTGTTGAAAGATCTTGAAAATGAGCCTCATATATATTAGAGTTTGGAGAAAAATCCACATTTGAAATCTATTTAAAAAAACATAAGAGTAGATTTTGAAAATCGTAAATTGATTATAGTTAGACATGTAATGACTTTAACCCTCACCGCCCATGGACTTTTTGGGGTATCTCAGAATATGCTTTTGGATGAACAAAATGGCAACATTTTGATAAGTTGCATCAATTTATTTAGATTGTAACCATACAAATTCAAACTAGATATGTTAGAGATCACATGGGAAAAGAAAACATAAAAATATCACTTATGGATTGAAAGATTATAAGATTTGATCATGGGGGTGCTAAAACTGTGAAAGTGATATGAAGTCTTTCAATCCTCTTTTCACATCTCAAATTTAAAATTGAGGATATAAAAAAAAAATTACAAGTATGTAAAGTACAACATGTGTAACCCTAATCAATTTACGGCTTCTTAAAATCTACTCTACAACTTTTTAAATTAAGTTTCTAATATGATTGTTTCTCCAAGTTCTAGTGTACAGTCGGGTACAATAAACTTATGAATTTTTTTCCAGTATAACTTCATCCAACTTTAGGACCTTCCGAAGGTCATAACTTCCTCAAAAATTGTCCGTTTTTGAAATCAAAAATTGTGTTGGAATACTACTGAAGGGTGCTACATGATTTGATAAAAAAAAATCTGAAATTTTATAAATGATAAAAAAAATTGGGCTACTTCCTATATAGTATACTTCCACCTCTTGCCAAAATCACCGCTTGAATTTGATTGAGCTACGCCACCACCAACGGCCAAAGAACAAGCGACAAAGGTTACACATCATTCAAAGAGTATAACACCATATTAGTTAAAATTGGGAAAAACAAGGGTCCCATTTTGTACTCCACCTTAAACCCAAAAAGTTACCTTAAACCAGATTTGAAGGTATCAAATTTAGTCTGAGCCACTAAGATTTTTTCCCTCCCAAACTACTCCTCTCAAGTGAGGGCATATGTACCCAAAAAAAATGTTGGAGCTCAAATTAAGGTGATCACCTTAATCCTTTGGAAGTCCGAAAATGTATTGTTTTTCCCAGTTTAATTAATATGGTGTTGTATGGGATGAGGTATCCATGGAGCAACTAAGAACTCTTATTACAAGTATGCCCAATCAATTCAAGCGGTGATTTCTGCAAGAGGTGGAAGTACTAGATGGTAGACACAATATAGGAAGTAGCCAAACTTTTTTTATCATTTGTAAAATTTCTGATTTTTTTAAAATCAAATCATGTAGTACTCTTTTGTGTGATTCCAATGCAATTTGCGGTTTCAAAATTGAACAACTTTTGAGGAAGATATGGCTTCTTAAAGTTGTTGAATTGTTGGCTGAAATTTCACTGCAAAAAAATTTGTAAGATTATTGTACCCAACTGTACTTGAGGCTCATTTCCAAGAGCTCTCAACACTAGAAAGTGAAAATTTGCAATGGACACCCTTGCACAAAATCTTGAATATACAAATCATAATCATTCATTTTCAAAATCAGATTTTTGATACTAAAACAAGACTTCAACAAGAATAATTTAAAAAATAACCACTAAAATTAATCTTCTAGAAAGTTAGTCTTTTCCAAATGGATATGTAGAGGTGGGCAATTTTGGGCCCCTTGGGTGGTGAGGGGTTAACCCTCATATTTATTTGGTGACCAAGTTTTTAGATTTGACATGTGAAATGAGGATTGGAAGACTTCAAGTCACTTTTGCATTTTTAATACCCTCATGTTCAAACATTATAATATTTCAAACTATAAGTGATTTTATTGTGGTTTTTGTTTCCTTGTAATCTTTAACATGTTTAATTTGAATTTGTACGGTTACAATTGAATTTCTTTTTATGAAATTTATGAAAAGGTTGGTTGATTGTCAGTTTCATGGAAAGTCCAAGAAGCTCAAAAAAGCCTTGGGCATTTACAAGTTAACCCTTAAATGTCGGGTTGGTCACTGTGACCAACCCAACTACAATGACTTCTAGAGTGACTCCAAAGCTGTCATTTGTGTGGCAAGTGCCCAGCTACTACAAAAGTCAACAATACATGTTGACCTGAGGAAGATTGCAAGAAAGGCAATATGGGACCTAAGACCGTGATTGTGAATCTTTTCACAATTTGGGTTACCTAAAAATATGAGTATATTTGATGAGGTTGTTTTTTGCCTTCCATGATGAGCCTGTGTTTATGGTCACTTCTAGAAAAAAAATCAGATGAAAAGCAATTTATTTTTGTCATACATAATGTTTTTTTTGAGCCAAATGACTAAAAATGTCCTCCTTGGCGTTTAAGGGTTAAGAATGAAAATAGGCAAGATCATTGGTCCGAGAGTCTCTCACTTTTTGACCTTGAGTTGTCTTTTCTGCTGCAAACCTTCAATCAAACTCAACTCAATATTAGGGTTAGTCACGACTTCTCATAGAATGAAAAAAGAATGGAGATTGAGAATGAGCTGAGTGAAAGTAGGAGCCAATGGGAGCACTTCTCCATGGAAGAAGGTGTGACACCACTTCTGTGGGTGACGGAGAATGGAGATTGGTTTATTTAGAGAAAGGTGGCACGGCCAGCAATTGGAGGAGCAAAGAGGGCAAGGGTGAAAAGCAATTCACAAGCGGGAAAAACGAGCACACCATGGTAAGAAGTTCACGCGCTAACTCATTCTCCACTCCATTCTTCACCTCCAGAGGAGAAAAATGGAACAATGAAAAGTTTCACATGCCAAGCAAAAGACAAACTCAGGCAACCACCAACAAAACAACACATTTGCGTTCTCATTCTTCACAGGTAGCGAAGAAAGTGTTGTGACTAAGCTTACCCCTATTGCCTTCACAAAAAAGAGAAGAAGATGGAACAGCTGTTGGCGTTTTTGCAAGTGTTACTTTCCTCCCCCGTTTTTCTGAACTCTAGCGGGTAGAAAGTTGGTGACCGTGGTTAATTTGCAGGAATCTTTGTACGTTGATGCCACTCTGGATGCTTGCCATCTGCTCTGTTACTGGGTCGGACCGTTGGCTCATCCAAATTCATCAACTCATGCTTGTAGAAGCACCCATGAGCACGATTTTTATGGACTTTGGAATATGAAAACCGTATCAGCTTGCAAGTTTTCTAAGAATTTTGTGTAAATTCCTTTATTTTTGTTTAACTTAGATGTCAAAATCTCTTTTAACATGAATTTTTAAAATTTAAAGCTTACAACCATATGTTTTTCTCATTTATTAACTTTCTCATCTCAAAAAAGGACCCTTTTAAATACACTTGAATAAACACAAAATCCAAAGAAGTTGCAATGATGATAGATAACAATTGTAATCAGTAACAAAACACAATCAATAAGTAGCATAGAAAAAATGATATTTTCACATACTTTATTTGTACATATTGGTTAATACACTCCTAGATTCAACCATACAAATGTGATCAACAAATCAGAATGTACAACTATTTTAAAAAAAACTCTGGCTATATGATTTATCAAGAAAATTGACATATGCACACGAGGGGTTTGATATATGCAGGGTGGTAAATTTTAGATATTTATCATCAACAAACTGAATTTGGAAAATCCAAATTCATATTTGGATTTAGAGACCTTGATTTAGTCAAGAACCACAAAGGAGGTTATCATTGAACAACAAATAGTTGGAAAACTTAGTTCTTTTTTACAAAAAAGGGTAAAAGTAACAATTTGCCCCCTCGCTAAGCTATTCCACTATTTCACTAGTAGAAAATTGCGTTGGAACCCACTAAATTATATAAGGTAGTTTATGTTGAGTTTCATGATTTCAACACATTTTTTTGGTGAACATCGCAGATTTTACGCTGTTCACCAAAATTTTGTGTTGGAAACATAAAACTCAACATAAACCACCTTACCATATTTTGTGGGTTCCAATGTGATTTTCTAATAGTGTTTGGTGTTCAATTATAATCCCCTTTGTGGTCCTAGACTAAATCAAGGTCTCTAAATCCAAATTTGAATTCAAACTCTCCAAATTCAACTTGTTGATGCTAAATATCTAAAATTTACCCCCCGCATGTGCATATATCAAACCCCTAGTGTGCATATATCAAACCCCTAGTGTGCATATATCAAACCCCTAGTGTGCATATATCAAACCCCTAGTGTGCATATATCAAACCCCTAGTGTGCATATATCAAACCCCTAGTGTGCATATATCAGACCCCTAGTGTGCATATATCAGACCCCTAGTGTGCATATATCAGACCCCTAGTGTGCATATATCAAACCCCTAGTGTGCATATATCAATTCACTTTATCAATTGCACTTCATTACATATTTTACAAACTACCTGAAGAGCCTCCAGAGGCCAGGTAAGAATAGTCACCAAGCACTCAAGCAGTCTATGCGCATCCTTCCGGCATGCAAGGAACTTGCTTCTAATTTTACACCTTCAAAATCACGGCCTAGGATGCCAGTCTGTGGACCCGGGTTGTGCAACCTCCAGTTTTTGTTTTGACCGAATTTAGGAAATAGAATTTTACACTTATTCAGTAGTCGGTGGATTGAATCTTCTCTCACCTTTCCTATCACGATGTTGGCATCCCAACACAAATTCAAAACTTCCTAATTTGATGTTGCAGTGATAAAACAAAGGTTTCCTATGTTTTCCTATGTTTTCCCATGTTTTCCCATGTTTTCCTATATTTTCATATGTTTTTCCATATCTTCTTACGTTTCCCTAAGTTTTCCTTGGAGCTGAAAATATGGAGGATGCACAATTTGGGGACACATATTGGTATGACCAGACCTCACACAAGAGCCAATTCGTCCAAAGTTGATTCTATTGCACGTGAACATGGGTAATAGAAAACATATGCTCCTAATTTATAACCTCCTTTCACAACTGTATACTAATGCTAGGTCTAGTGGTAAATTTATAATCTTGCGTTTTTCTTGTGAAAAGCGCAATTCTGGATTGACTCTCATATGCAGCGTGTGATTAGTATATAGAGCCAAAAATCACTAAGCAACCAATTGCCATGATCTGTGCTCTCACAAGGATAGTTGAATTTACCACCGCAACTGGTCGACACAATAACTCAAGCAATCTACAGTATATTTTGGGAATTGCTAAAGCCACACCCAAAATTGCTAGCGCCACACCCCCTATAAGTATGTATTTTGCAAACTTAATGCTATTTTTAAAAATTCAAGTGGTCCATCATTCATTCAATCAAGGCATTACCATCTTTTTGAAAGAAAGAAAAACAAATAATTTTTTTTTGTTGAACTCTTATTGCACCATTGCTATTTTTTTGATATGTTTTTGCTTTAAATATTTCAAAAGTCTTGTACATTTAGTTTCAAATTCAAGCACCTCTAATTTTTTTGAATACAATGTTAGAATGATAAAGATGAAACAAATCTATTGATCCATATTTAAAAAATCAACTTTAAATTCTCATAGTTCATGGTCAAAGAACACATTGGGGTGTGGCGTTAGCAATTTTGGGTGTGGCTATAGCAATTCCCTATATTTTGTCTAAACTTGCAGCAAGGTCTTATTTGTAGTCCATTGAAATTCCCTAAAAACACTTTTGGGCATAAAACTCTTAAGACAACGAGGATGGGTAGATGAATCCTTCACAAAACATGTTGGTCATACGATCTTTTCTCACAATAAAGGCAAAATGGCATTTAACCCCTAAACGTCAAGGAGGACAAAAAACATCTTCCGGCTTTGAAAAAAGATTATGCCGTATAGAAAAAAGTTGTTTTTCATCTTTTTTTTTTTTTTCTAGAAGCGATCATAAAAACGTGATTCATCATGAGAGGCAAAAAATTACCTCATCAGATGCATTCATATTTTTAGGTAACCCAAATTGTGATAAGATTCAAAAACACAATGTTAGGTTTCCAAACTGCCCTTCTTGCAATTTTCATGAGGACACCATGCACTCTTAACTCTTGCAACTTAAAAAACAATATCATAATATCATAATTGTTGGACCAGATGAACAATGTCTAAAGTAATGTAGCTGAGCCAGTCAGGCTGACGTTTAAGGGTTAATGGAATAATGAGCTAGTGAAATTTGTCTTGTAATTTGTTCGATTTTGAAACATTAGAGGAGATTTTAATTAGATCCAAAGTCAATTAATGTGAGGAAAAGATTGGTGGATTTTTTACCATCTTGGTATCCAAATATGGAGAATTCTGGTGGGTCGTTTTTCTGTAACACAATTTTCATTGGTTGAATGATTTTGAGGTTGGCAAATGCTTAGGGGTTGGTGTAATCTAGGGCATGAGTAGCGTTTAATTACTTACAGGTTTAATTAAGGTATGATTGATGAATTATTGGAAGGAGTTGGCAACTCAAGATTTAGAGGTTCTTGTCATTGCTTTTGCATTTTTTTCCCATTCTTGCACTTGCCTCTTTAGAGAAGATATTTTTTATAGTTTACAAAAAAATAAGTAAGTGTTTGTGGCAAATTGGAAGTCATGATGGCCAAGTGTAAAAAACCAATGAAATATATGATGTGAGGATTAGGGCTATATTATCTATATTCCTTTTGTGTGATCATATGAAAACTTCACATTAACTATTTGAATTCAATTGTTAAAATTTGGGAAGATCTTTGGCCTTTGAAAGGTGACCTGTTTTGCTAGGTTAAGTTCTTTCCAAAAATGAAACAAAAATGAAGATTTTCTGCTGAAGACCTATCAAATATATGACATTAAAGGATTCCAATAGGTAAATTTTCTCAATTAGGAGGTAATTGACTAGTACAAAATGAATTTGGACCAAAAAAATATATCAAAATTTTTTGGAGGTCACCAAAGGAGATCGGTGAGAGCATCTTCTATTTAGGCCCGGTTCATACTAGCTAGCGGCTAGACAAAGCAGGAAAACTTGCACCCCGTCCAGTGTTTCAGTCATTAGGACCACTTCCACGTCATCTAATAGTTGTCCAGTAGTTGCATGTGCCGTCCGAGAGTGTTCCTCTACCAGACAAGTATGGTACTACCCTTTGAGCAAGCCCAAATTTTCACTACCTTGTCCGCTAACATGGACAAATTGGTTGGTGACATGGCAAGTTGATAAACCAATAAAAAATTGTAAGTGTGAACAATGTAAGGGACAAAACTGATATGTCAGCCAATGATGCTTGAGAAAATTTTGTTTGGTTGTTAGTTTGAACCGGGCCTTAGCCAGTATATCGACACTCCAATGGCACTCTCACGGTGGGTCTTGCCTTGAAAATAGTAGACATGGTCTAGTGCACCCAACATGTGGAACGTGATCTTAACCCCTAAAATCCTGTTGTCTCCTCAGGGGACAAATGGGACTTTGGGTAGGTACCTACGGCCTCAATTTTTGTCCTGGTTTTTTTATACTTTTATTGAAGATAGAAAAACACAGCTTTTGGGGAATATAAATTTTATTCCAATCTATGCCCGGGAGCAAAAGTTATGTCTAGCTAAGCACAAATTTGGGGAGATTGGGCAGAATTTTGTTTTTCTACAAAACTTGACTTTTTAATTTTTTTTCTTCTTCAAAGGTTTTAGTTTTGTCTACATCTAAAACTTTGATTCATTCCATTTGGACAAGTTATGAGAAAGTTATGGACAATCTTGTTATTTGGGCAATTCAAGCATCTTCTTGAAAAATAACTTATAAACTTCATTTTTGAATGCAAACTTAACAATTTTTCAAAAAAACTTGTCGTAAAGGGTGAAGTTTTTTTTCTAGAACAATCTCACCATTGGGATTGTTGTGTTTCAATTCCATTTCAGGGTTGTTAACAATTTTAGTTTTTGTTCAATTTCATACCTTCTTCTGCCTAATGTTTTTTTTTAAGAATAAAAATTAAGTATTGTTTGTTTTGATTATTTTCCAAAGATTCTCAACTCAATTTTCCAACATAAAAAAATAAACCTCCTAACCTTGTGGTGCAAAAATTTTAAGTTAAAAAAGTTCAAAGTCAAAAAATATAGTCATGCAAGGTACAAAAAACTATCCTTTTTACACTTTTAACGCAAATATCTTGCAATTTGTGCAGTCAAAGTTTTTGAATTTGTTTTCCCACATTCTTATACTAGCCTAGAACAAAATCCTATGGTTAGATATGCAAAAATACCAATTTTCAAACTTTTTTACTCTTTGCCGTAGAGATGGCAGTTTTGAGTATCCTTTGACAAAATAAAGACCCCAAGGTTTTAGGGGTAAACCCCTAAAGGCTTTTGACTAGGTTTTCACCAAAATTGCTCCAAAATTTCCATTTAAAGTATAAGCACCAAATTTTAGAAAAAATCATTTTTGAACACATGTGATCATGTAGTAGAGTACCCAAAAGAAAGAGTACATAACACCCTTTTATGGCATCCAAAAAAGTATGTGTAACAAAGAATATTACTCACATTTCATTCTCACATTTTTAATATGCAATCCTCATGCAATCTTGATCAAGCACATCAATCTTTAGTTACTAAAACCCAAATTCCTATTTTTGGTAAATGGTTTTGTGTCAAAATCATGGTTTTACAAGAAAGTTGATTAACAAATAGTGGTGATGAATTTTTGAGATTTGATTGTATGGATATGTTGAAGACATTCATATACACATCTTCCTTTCAAACAAACATTTCCAAAAAAATTCAAAACTCCCTCTATAGAGATTTTAATGTTAGGGTGGTCATGGCCAAATTTAGTAAACTACATATTTCTTCATGGAAATTAGTTTTTGGCAAAAAAAAACCTATCATCATGTTTAAAGGTACAAACTAAATCACAATATATGAGTCAAATAACAAAAACTAATTTCCATGAAGAAATATATATTTTACTAAATTTGGTCATGATCACATTAACATTAAAATCTCTATAGAGGGAGTTTTAAATTCTTTTGGAAATGTTTGTTTGACAGGAAGATGTGTGTATGGATGTCTTTGACATATCCATACAATCAAATCTCAAAAATTTAGCACCACTATTTGTTAATCAACTTTCTTGTAAAACCATGATTTTGACACAAAACCGTTTACCAAAAATATGATTTTGGGTTTTAGTAACTAAAATTTGATATGCTTGATCAAGATTGCATGAGGATCGCATATTAAAAATGTGAGAATGAAATGTGAGTTATATTCTTTGTTATACATACTTCTTTGGATGCCATAAAAGGATATTGTGTACTCTTTCTTTTGGGTATTGTACACTAGTATCAAAAGATGTGAAAAAAAATTCAAAAATTTCCACCCTAAAGATTGTAAGTTATTTGAGTTTGAATTGACAAAAAGCCACTTTTTGTCCTTGCAATAACCATAGGAAATTGCACTTCACAAGGTCATATTTGTATGAATTTTTTTCCAATGGTTGTAATTTTTTGGATTAATTCTTCAAGGCAAGTTTGGTACACACTTGAAAATTTTCAAATCATTTGGAGTTGTACAACACATGGGAAAAATAATAAGTAAAAAGAAGCAGAGAATGATTCAAAACACTAATTTCTTAAGAATTTAATTATCAAAATGAAAAATGCCAATTCCAATGGTTGAAATGTTGTAGTACAAAATGTACATCTGTTGGCTTTATTATCTAGCCAACTTAAAAGTTTTTTTAGAAGAGAGAATCCATAATTGCTAGCAAACAATATCTCCTCATATCTTTCATCTCATTGATAAAAAAATGGAATGATTTAAAGCTTCCCAGGGATTTATAATCTATAGAACCAATTTTGGGGATTTTCTTTTGTTGTAAATATGAGTTTTTAAAAACTTTTTTGAGCTGCCTAGGCTGCTCAACAAACAAAGAAAACTACACATCATGCAATAACTTTGAACCATGTAGTCAAAAGTGATAAAAAATGTTGGACATTAAAGCTACTCCTTGGGAAAATTGTGTAAAAATTTGAAAGGATAAAAATGAAAAATCTATTTTGTTTTGAGCTGCCCAAATTTGCTGTGTTACAAAAATATATTATTTGGGTCTTTAGGGGTTAAAGAGGACAACAAAACCTTGTCTGCACCTTGTAGTTTCAATAGCCCTCAAGAGTCCTTCAAGTTGCTATGTATATTGCTTGTCAGTGCAAGGATGACTATTGTACAAGTCAAAAATAGAGATCAAGTAAAAAAAACCTTGTCAAAGAAATTATATAGTTCCCACCGTTCATGTGCATTGTGTTGTATGTGTCGGTATGTTGCTTGCAAAGCTGGAGGCCACTTGACCAATCTTTGCTAGTATCTTTGCCAAGGCTCAATGCTAGTTGTGGATTGAGGATGCTATTAGTGTTTGCAAAAATACCGGTCCATGTAAGTGAAAGGTGTAAACAACTTTTGGGAAAAACTGACGACTAATTCAAAGCTAGGCAATTGAATTGAGGAAGCACCCTTTGCAATTTGTAAAAATTGGCTAAAGAACCGAGAAAAATAAAAAATAAAAAAAATTTACAGTATGAAAATAGGAAAAAACAAGGAAAAAACAACTAAAATAATTCCTTGAAAAACCGGTTCAATGCAGGAATTGAAGGAAATCAACCGGTCAAACTCAAATATTTCCCGGACTGTGGCGTAAAAATACCGGGAGAGTTCGAAAAAACACCCCGAACGCCGGTCCCTCCACGTGGACCAAGGCCACCTGGTGGCAACCACCGGCCACTATCTCAACAGTAATAATGCGAAAAAACCAGAGAACCTCGTCTTTTAGTGAAATGGCGAAGAGGAACGAAACCCCCAAAGTTTGAAGATATTTTAGAATACACAAAAACAAAAGAAACAAATCACAAATGGAAAAGTATAGAATATGCGAAGGGCCCGGCTCCACCAAATTAAGCCAAAGGAAGTCAAGCCGAATCTGTCCCTTACAAGATAGAGAGCGGCCCTCACTAAAGACACTATCCCAGTCACCCAGTGTCCAGTAGTAGACCCCTGGACCATCTGAGAGAGCGTACTCTACCGTAGTAGCAGGAGCAACCCGCAAGGCCGCCATGCTCTGTTGCCCAATGGCACGAAAATCCCTCTCCAGGAGCGTTATGGGTTTGTGATGTGCACCTGCCTGCCTGCCAGTTGTTCTTTCCCTGATTTCTTCACGAGCTATGCACTCTCTTGAGCTTGTGAGGCTGCTGCGGTTGGGCAAATCGGAGGTGAATTGGTGACGAGTGCGAGAGAGAGCCTGCGAGAGAGATGAGCTATGTCGTTGCGAGGTGACAGCAGTTTTCGTGCAGCTTCTCTCGAGAGTCGACGACCTCGCCAACGCTTGTCAGAGCCTGGAGCAGCAGGGAGCAGGTCGAAGGGTGTTGATCGTGTCTGTCTGTGACATGGCTCTGCTGCTGCTGCTCTCTGACACCAGTAGACTCCTCTGACGGCCTTGAACTAGTCTCTCTCTCTCCCTCTCGTTTGCTGCCACAGACTTCTTCTCTTGCAAAGTTTGGGAGTGTTTCTGACCGTCTCTGAATCTTCTCTCTCCCGTGCTTTCCGTCACTTCACCCAGTTGTCTTCCTAGTCCAGCTTCGTTCTCGCCATGTGCGGAATGCTTCATGGGAAATGCCAGACACAGGATTGTTGTTGAACTAGTCATCGTCCATAGCTTTGAATAATTGGTATCGGTATTCCAGCTGCGCGTTGCGAGGCGAGAGGCGAGTGACACTACCGAGGGAGGGTGGGATGGAGAGCCAGCTGTCGTGTTTCGTGCTGCAGGGTCATTGTGTTCTTGTAGATGTTGATGCCGTTGCTTGAAAATGTGGGCTCGGGCGGCATTCTTGATGCTCGGGTTGGGTTAATCTTGTTCTAGCAGACTCCAGATTGTGTTGAGCGAGGATTATATGTCCTTTAATCTTTGGTGAAGAGGCATCTGGCAATTGGGCTTTCAAGAACGTTCATGGTTGAGAATTTTTGTGGAGGAGAAGGAGTCAAGCTGGGATGTCATGGCGCTGTTAACACACTTGCCGCACTCGTGTTTTGTGGAGCCTTCGTCCGGCTACGCCTTCAAGATGGATCAGCAGGTGAGTGCGAGCATTGTACAGACTTCTTTGAATCTGATTCTTTCGCTATGGACTTGATCGCACCCTCCAACATGCAGGAAGCAGTCTAATGAAATAGTACCGTTCAATCCCATCTGCTTTCACTGGAAGCATTGAACAGCTAGGGAGATGCAATGTTATCTCCCCGAGCGTTGGGTTTAGCTTTGCATAATCGTGTGGACTGGGGGCTTCTTGTAAATTGCCACAGTTTTGAAAGAATGCATTTGGTGTCGTCTTGGAGGTAGCTCTTGACAGAACTACCTGTAACATTTGCTTGCATCTTTTTGTAGGTGCCAGCCTCGGTAGTGGCCGGAATCGAGCCGAAAGCACAACCGCACCGGTTATCAGATTTCGCAGGGTTCTGGACGGAACAAAACCCTGTAGGAAACAAACCCGTGGAACTGCCCAGATTTCCCAGAAGTGAAACTCCGCGCATCAAGAATTCAACGTCCTTAGATTTAATGGGTATCGGAGATCGTGGTACAACAGTGGATGCCTCCAACCTCCCGAAGGAAAATGCGGAAAATGCTGTCAGTGCAGCAGCGGGTGAGGACGGCTCTCAAGGGAAAACAACCGCCAATGTAGCGCTCAAGCGAGATTCCGAAGCACCGATCCGCTCTAAAAGGTTCGACTCAGTGGTGAGTCAAGAACACCTTCTAGGTCAGGTAAACATTGCGAGAGAGCATTCCGCGGAGATCTTGCGAAGGCAACGGTCCCTCAAGAGTGCTAATGCGGATGCTGCAATCCGGAGAGTTGACGAAGCCAGCATACTTTCTTCCAGCCGAAGTGCCAGTCAGTCGTCTCGCTCTTTGTGTCAAGGCTGCCTTCTCCAGGAGAGGTTCAATAAAAATCCTCTTCATGTTCTGCCACAGCCCCCTGGCAGCGATGGCGTCATCCGCATCCTGAAGGACGAGATTTTGTTCCCCGGAAATACCAACCGCTTACCCCAACTGAAAATCGGAAACTCACGAACTGAGCACCTGAGTCGGTTGAGCAAGGAACCACTGTTGGGTGGATCGTGTCGAGAGACTCGATCCGTTGACTCTCTGGGGGTGAGGGTTGGCAGGGTACCGACTTCTTTGCCAACCTCGCCTTGCTCGAGCTCAATCGAGTTTATTCATGCATGGAAGCGCTCCAGAGAGTCTCGTGCATTGAAGCTGTTGAGGAAATTGAAGCTCACTGGAGCTAGTGCTTGCGATGGTGCCAGCGTTAACACAATAGCAGGTATGCTTGGTTATCTACGAAAGAATTCCATCAGAATCCCTGTGCTTTCTGAACCTCCCAAATTTTAGGAACAATGCGAAGGGTTTTAGTACCTCTGTAGACGATGATAATTGTTTTAGCTCGGCAGGGCATTCACAGAGCCTGAGGTGATTGCAGGGAAGCGGAATGGTTGTTCCAGAGGATTTGAAAAGCTCTCGAAGGAGAAGGGTTTGAAAGCAGAGTTCAAGCCCATTGTTTCACAACACCAAAAGTTAATTCAGAGATGGGAGTCACAGATGCGGGAGTCACGAAACCATGGGGTGCTGATTGACCAAGATTTTGGCCTTCGGATGAAATATGCGCCAACTATACCATCGGAGTGTATGAAGGTGGATGGCTACAACAGCTTTGCAAGACCTAACATTAGCACACAACCGAGTGTTCGAAGTCAAGAAGGAAATGTGGCATCATTGCAGGAGCGTTCGATGCAGACGCGAGGCTCTCGTTGGCTTTTCAAATGGAGGTGGGGGTCAAAGTCTGCAGCGAAGATGACAAGCAAACGTGTGGCACGTCCTCAAGATCTGGGAGCCGTTAACCTAACACGTCCTTCATCTGCAATTTCTGGCGCTGCTCGTGGTATGTCACCAACCGCTAACATCACAAGTGAAGCTGGTGCTTCTCTGTATACCAAATCTGACCGATTTACCGCAAGTGGAAGAGGTGATGAGAAGCGTGGTTCGGGCACCAGATCCCGGCATAGGAGACGCTCCTCTTGGGGCTGTGCTTCCCGTGCTTCTACAGCAGTTCTTACCTCTGAAAGCTTGCCACGTACTGCTAGAAACACCCCGAGATCATGGTTCCCCGATGATAATGGTGCAACCGAAAACTCCCAAGTTCGTAGCAACGTGGGTGGGTCAAGAATAAGCAGATTTCGTGGTGGCGGCTCCCAGAGTTGCAGAATTGAAGAAGCTTACCAGAATTTCCAGGAGAGTTTTCGAGGTGTTGGAGGGCACAGCTTTAGAAGCGTTGGAGGGCACAGCTTCAGGAGCATTGGAAGTGGTGGAGGGCAGAGCTTCAGGAAAGACCAAGTTTTTGAGGATTGCCATGAAAATCGAGGCATAGGCAGCCCGGGAAGCTGTGGGAGCTTCAGAAGCTTGGAGAGCCTGAGTATGAGGAGCGTCGGTGGGAGTAACAGGTTCCCATCTGTTGAGGACATGGAATGGAACAGTCGCTTACCGCCACCTTTGCTCGGGAATCAAAACCTAACTACTGACGTTGCTTCACTCTGCAATTCCTCTTCGAAGTTTGTCTTCAAATGCAGGGAAATTCAGTACTTTAACAGGTTCCTGAAAGCTCAGAGGAAGTGCATCCTTCGCGGATCGGAGAAAGGAAACACCGATTGCTTCCACGTCATACTCTCGGGAGCAGATATTGGTTTGTTCCTCCTCTCACTGCCCTTGCAGCTTTACTTTTCGAGTTTGCCCGTCTTAGATTCCAGTGGTGGATGCTATTCACGATGACCACTGATGTCGGTGTGGGCTATACGTTGGTAGGATTGAGCTCCATGGTGACAGCAATGTGCTATGCTTGGTTTCTGGAGAACACCGTTCCCAAAGTGACAGGCGAGACATGGCATGCAATTCCGGTAATTGATATACCGAGACATCAGATGCACAAGCACAAGGATGCTGCTTGGCTATTCGATGCTTGTGGCATCGATGCTGCGACTCTATTATTTGCTGATGAGGTAGCGGCCTAACTATGCTCTGTTTTCCCACTACTTCACCATTCCTCAAATGCAGATTTTTCCTCAAATCTGCATCCACTTTTACTCCATCTAATTGTGCAGGTAGAGGTGGCGAGCTTGGCTAGGGCAGGGCGTACTAAGACCTCAGCGATTGGACAAGATGTTCTTGTGACGAGGAATGAGGTGAGTCTACTTTAGATCTCTAAAACTGTCACAAAATCAGTTTGCGTTGTGCACTGAGGTTACTGTGAATTTGGGTGCTTGTCCTTTCGACCGTCTCTTGCCAGGAGTCTCTGCTTTTGAGTTGAGTCTTGTTAATCCAGATTTCAAGGTTGTGTCGGTGCTTGCTCCGCACTTTACTAGAAATTGACTTCTGGCTTTTACAGGTGGGTTCAGTGTGCACCCTTTTAGGGGAGAAGTTGCTGGCGGACGCTCAATGCTTGTTGGAACCGCGCTATATGAAGACGCTCTTGGTGAGAAACTCCTACAACCTAACGTCGATGGCACTTAGTTTCCAGTCATAATAATAGATTTCCTCACAAACTTCCACACGTGGTTTTACAAGATTTTTCAGTAGAGTCTGCATTTTGGCTCTCATTTGCAGCATTGCCTCAGGGTGCTCTTAATTATCAAGCTAACAATTCTCCTATAGAGGTAGATGGTCTTTCTGGTACACAAACTGCAGTCCTCTCATTACTTTCTTAAAGTTTTTTTGCAGCTGGCTGGTATTCTCTTGGAAACTGAGAATCTGGATTTTGCATCAAAGCGAGACACTGAAATGACAATGATGCTGTTGGTCGGATCTGGTTCACTTGGGAGGAATGGATTCTTCAATCAATGTGCGTCAAACACTGCACTTGTGCATTTGCGATATACGCTATTACTTTGCATGTGGTAAAGCTTGTTTTTACGGTTTGAAGTGTTTCTTGAGAATCTCTGAATAGGTTATGATTGTTGATTGTCGACTTGCTCATGGTGCAGTAAAACGAGTTGAGAATGAAGCGAGAGTCTCTGATTTCATAACTCGTAAATATGGAGACGCCCAACAACTCTCAGGTAGAAAGTTATTCTCTGCTGCTCAATCAAAGGTACAAGAAGAAGCGGACCAAGAGCAGTTTGACAAGGACTCTCTTTTTACCCCGAGCCAAGACCAGACTTCAACGTCGGAGGCTGGAACAACCAGCAGCTTAGAAGAGGATTTCCCTCGCTTGAAGCAACGTTCCTCTAAATATTCTAAAGTGCACCCCCCTTCTGCTCCGGCCAAATCGCGTCAGCTTCCATTACTTTCCCGTAAGATTCCTTGATTCTTCTGACCTTGCAACCCTAAAAAACGTTCAGGGAAAATTTCATGGATACCCCTGAAGTTTGCAATATTTGCATAGACACCCCTGCTTTTTTCAGAACTTACACAAATACCCTTGGACCAAAATTTTCAGGCGTTTGTTTTGTTGTGTATGCCACTTTCCTTCTTCCTTTGTGCACACGTTGCTTATTTTTTGTTTCATTACATTCCCTTCTTCAACATTGGTCATGAAGGAAGTACGAGCACAACAAGTAATGCCTAAAAATTATGGTCCAAGGGTAATTGTGTAATTTCTGGAAAACAAGGGTATCTATGTAAATATTGCAAACTTCAGGGGTATCCATGAAAAATTTTCAAACGTTAAATGTACACGAGCGAGTACTAGATCTAGTAACATGTAAGTGTCCGGGCCTCATGGTAGCAATTTTCTTGCTGCAAGATGTTCAGATTAGAAAACTGAAGGACCTGGTAGCTGATGTGAACATCGTTGCTGAAAGAGATGATCTGCCATAGCCTAGTACTGGTCCAATCACATTCGCGACGTAGCAAAATCTTTGCTATTTTTCCATCAAAGTTGTGCCTCTTCCAACTTCGCAATGTAGATACTCTTCATTCAAACTCCATTACCGTCAGATTTCTATATCCTAAAAAGTGATCTTTCCGATATCTTAGAAAGCCACAGCTGGTTTGTTGCTATGTTGAATTGTACTTGTTGCCAATCATGCAGGTGAAGGTCGCAAGGAAGATGAGAATTCTGTTGCTCTCAGACGCAAAGCAGCAACCAGAGCTGCGAGCTCCAGACCGGTTTGCGGAGCAAGATCCCCTGTCTCCACAAGGATGCAGAAACGACTCTTCCTTTACCAAGCTTAGTAATCTGGCATCCTAACGGAGCTTTAGGGAATCATTTGAGCTGGACGACAGTACATCGATATATTCTTTGTCTGTGCTCGAGCATATAATTAGGTGAGCTTCCAAGTAGTAGTGTGGGAGAGTAAAAAAAATAGGTTAATAGAAATATAGCTGTGAAATACATTGCATACTCCTTGGCACCCTTCCTGTATATCCTGTGAAGAGACAACTCCTTGGTGCTGGAAGTCTACGAACCTGTGAAAATATAACTTAGTCGAATCAAATGGATTCTGAGGGAATCAGTAAAGCCGTGATTTAGAGTTCTTCGTGGTATGAGTAGAATGCAGTTCGTGTTGAAAGGACTGGATGTCGTACGTCGCTGGTGACCCTCGTCTCCACGAATATAATAAGGATTATGAGGTAGTGTAAAATAGAGAGAAAGCAGGAATGATCAGTGTCCACGGAAACCCCGCAGAGGAAAAGCAAAGCCTTGTATGAGCAAAAGCCGTGCCGTGTCAAAAGCCGTTGTGGGCTCACTACAGTGTAAATTTTTTGACACTGAAATGTAAGCAGCACTTTCTTTGACATCTGAGACCACTTTGTGCTTGGGGGCGTCGGTTTTGACACAACAGTGCTCGCCGACTACAAAATACCTTGAACCTGCCATGCTGAATGTTGAAAGGGTCTGCGGTGATGTTGGGTGCTAGTGTAGATCTCTTTCCTTCTAGTAATAGCTTAGACAGGTAAGTCAGGTTTACTTTAAGAAAATATGACATACACTAACTAGAAATAGACTAAATAATCATGCTAAACGCATGCACCGGTTTGTGACAAATGGTTGGTCCAACACTCCAACCTCTAACTCATAATACTGGAAGAGACGTTTGGTTGAAATAAAGACGAACCATTGAGCATAGTGTTGTCATTTGTTGACCTTGGGTGACATTGATATTAATATACAGGCTAGTTCACAAAAAAATTGAAAGGTTCATTTCTCTTTTCTTGTGGTGGTAAGAGTTAATATTAAATGTCTCCAAAAATATGCTCCATTAGCCAAGGCATTCCTCTTTACCAAATAGAAGGATAAAAAAGAGCTTACTCTTCCTCAAGTTCTATGTACCCAAAGGGATTCAGTTTTTTTCCCTTCACTCTCATTTTCTTGTAATCAATTGGTTAAGTCAATACCAATGTGTAAACAAAAGCTTATATGGTATGTCTATCTATAAATGAAACATTCCTTGGTTGAGTGTTGTGGCTACATCCATCATCATACCCTCCTTTTGAGTACAAGAAATGTGAGGACTTTGATAATTGTTGTTCCTTTTTTAACAATATATTATTATTACTTGGGCACCATCAAAATTGGGAGTGGAATGTGCATTAAATCTTTAGTGTTTTAATATATTGTGTTATTTTTATTTTCTGTTTTTTGGCCATGACACCTTATTATAAAGTGAGTAGGGCTTGATTTATGTAGAAAGTCAAATGGAGCTTGTTTATTAGAAGTGTTTGTTTTTATTTATTTTTGTCTTCACAAGGAAAGAGAAACATACGATTTGATTATTGAAACTAGTTTGTAGGATTTGTTGTTCCTTGTGTAGGTACAACTCTTTACAGTGTATGTTTTAGGACTTGCACAATTTTGTGTACATTTCATGTTCTTATTCCACATTCAGTTCATCTTTCACTTGGATCTATAACTATAAGTTATGATTTGAATAAAGCTCACAATGCTTTTGTGTTTGGAATTGTTGCTGCAAAACAAATATTAGGTTTTTGCAATTTCTCTCTTAGAGTATCGCTCTCATGATACTTAGGGGAGGATAAATTATTTGCTACGTGTGAATTAAAAAATCACAACCTAATGGCATACTATTCTCCACAACATTTCATTTCTTCAATGGTATGGCCACAATACAACTAGTGGTAAATTAAAGCATAATGTTTGGAAAGTAGCAGATTACATAGTTATGTTAAGACGAAATTGAGCCCTCTAAGGGGCTGCAAGTTTGGTTGTTCCCAACACTAGGAACCAACCCTTGCTAGTTGTCAGAAAAGATTTATTTTTTATTTTTTATTTTTTTATTTTTTTTAATCACATCATCTGACGTTATCAAACATCGACCAGGTTAGCTTGCACATGTGGAAGTGTTCTCATGTTTTGGGGGAATGAGCCCAAAGTACCCATGGTTTTGGGGAAAGGGCCCCTTCTTAGACCCAAATCCCTTGTAATGAATTTTTCTTGGAGGAAATAGATGTCATATTCACTTTGCAATTTTAGCAAGTTCACCCTTTTAGTACAATAAATATGTTTTGAAAATACAAATAAGGCAATTGGTACAATTTTATAAGAAGTCTAACCATTTTCTTTAAATGTAGTGAACGACTTTTAATAAATAAAAATAAATTAACTTCAAATATTAATTTTAAGAAATCATACTAAACTCCTTCATAAAATTCAACTATTTTATCAAAGAAAGAAGGAATAAAAAACAATATAAATACTTTCTCGGAGAGTTCAATTTAGAATCCTCATTCGATTACTCCAAGGATCTTTAGAAAAAAATCCAAACAATACAAAGAGAATATGTTTAGTCTAATCCTACAAGATTAAAAGAGCCACAAATTGGCTTCTTCACATCTTGTCATTTCTTTTTATGTTGAAAAATGGACGATTTTATCTAATTTCATGTGAGCAACTTTGACAATGATATATCCACATAATTGAGCTACCTCCGAGTTATTTAGTGATGTTAATGTGCTACAGAGTTTTTTCAAAATAATGCTTTGCAGTGTATTTGAGCACTTTTTACTTTTTATCCCAAGTTTTGATATATCCATGTATAATGACATGTTCTTTAAATAAAACCCACATAAATAAAGTTTTACTTTGCATGGAAACTTCAAAAAAATTCCTAAAACCGAGTATGCTACTGCAGTTTCAAGTTGTGGAACTATCCGACCACTTTTCTAAACAACCATAGTATGCCACAAAAAAATCTGGTTTCTACCACAATGCTTTAAAATATAATACACACCACATCTGTATGAAAAATTTCAGAGTTTTCCGTCATTCATGTTCACAAATGATACTAAAAATTTAACACAATTTTTTGATATTTTTACAATAATCTCAATTCTCTGCATTTTTTTTGAGACTTTTATAACTTCCAGAGGACATACGAGACATAAGTTATGGGGCATGTGATTTCCTGTAGACAAGGTTTTTTTGCTATGTTAAAATTAAGAGAACTGATATATGTATACCGGGTCTTTGTTATATGTTCACCGAGGTTGAATTGACCAATCCAAAGTCAGCCCTCCCTTGGTCCTCCTTGTCCTCCTCTCTTCACTCTTTCCTCCCTCTCTTCTTACCTCAGTGTATTGCACATACGTATGTGTGGAGACTAGGATGGAAAAGTTTAGATTTTTTACTAGCCAAAAAATGTAAGGTTTTAGATATTTACCATCATGAAATTGAATTTGAAAATTTTGAATTCACAATTGGATTTAGAAACCTTGCTTTAGTCTAAAATTTTAGAAAGGGATACAATTGAACAACGCTAAAATAGGTGGCAATTTATTACTTTTACCCTTGTTTGTAAAGAAATCTAAGCTTTTCCACCCTAAGGGCATCCTCAATTTAGACCCTGCATTGGGGCACAACAATAGCAATCACAAAACTTCATTGCGTGGTCTTGAGCAAAGCAAGCGACGCATTGGCTCCTCTAGCCCAATGCACACCAATAGAGAGGAATGTAAACTTTGTTTTTGTTAGATTTTTTTGATATGACCTCTAGTTCTGACTTGCAAAGTAGTTGTCATTTCTCCAACAATAGTATATAGAACACTTTGAAGGACTCTTGAGGGCCGCTAAACCTAGTAGGTGTGGGCTAGGTTTTGCTATCCCCTTCAAGATCACATCCCACATACAAGGGGCATTGGACCAAGTTTGCAATTCTCAAACTAAGATCCACCATGAGAGTGCCTTAGCAAAGTTGATATACCTGTTGGATTGGGGATGCTTTAACCCATGCCTCTTTAATTTGTGTTTTGTTGTAAATGAAAAAATTAGCCTAATTTATGTGCATCATGAAAGTTAATTTGTGTTTTGTCATAAATTTAAAAACTTAATTTTATTTGGACAAATTTGATATCATATTAACTTTGACAAAGCATTAAAATGCTTGCATATCAACACCCCCTCAAGTGAGAGTTTAGCTAACAATTTATAATGCTCATCATTTGAAAGTTCAAGAATAGAGAAGTTAAATTTGATTGTGACCATGTGACTACAAAAGTTGCAGAGTGACTACCATGTAGCATATGCCAAATGCAATTTTTTTAATAGGGAACCAGTGGGCTTTATTTGTGCACATTGTTTATGGTTAATTTATTAATTTGTGCATTTACTTTTAGAAAACGAAAATTAAGGAGGCCTGCTCTAACCCCACAAATAACCCCACAAATAAGTGCAACACACCGAGCCAAGAAAGGAGGGGAGGAAAGAGGTAGGAGGAAAGGACAAGGAGAGCAGAGGGAGGGCTCACTGGCTTTTGATTGGCCAATTCTACCCCGTGTACATATAACAAAGCCCCGCCTGCCCCGGTGGGCATTTACCAATTCCCTAAATTGGGACATGTATAATGAGAGGCAAAATGGAGCACACCCAGGGATCTGATATCGAAGTTTGACTGGGTGGTCAGAGAGGCTGGGCCTTTTCAGGGCTAAAGTCTCGAAAAAGGTTCAACAAGGGTTGACGAGGGTCCCTTTCTCAGCCGCCGCTACACGGCTCGGCCGAGTCGTCTCTCGCCAGTCTCCACGCCTCCGCGTTTGAATTTTACTCGTCTGATTACATTCCACGCTCTCGGTTTCTCCCGTTCCCTTATAAATTCGCCCCGCCTCATGGCCATGTCTTACTACCAGAAACACGTATCCGGCTCGTATCGTCCCTCTCTTCTCCGATCGAAGCTTGCTTGAATTCGGATCAGTCTCTTCCTTTGCTAAGTTTTGAGTGTAAGTTGCAGCAACAGGGGACCAAGTTTGCTCAAGGACACGGACGTATCAAACACCATTGCACAGAGCCTTGAAGAAGTTATCGGTGAAATTCTGAAGTACCGATCTGATCTGATCAACAGGGTACGTGCGTTATACTTTTGATTCACTTTAGGTTGTGGTGGAATCATTTATATGGTGACATGTACAGGTTTGAACTTCTGTAACCGACTGTTGGTAGAATATCATCCTTTTCGAGGGAGTCTGGCTTGCTTGTGAATGAATCCGACACCAAAAGCATGAGGGAGTGACTTTCAATGGAAGCAAGAGATGTATGTGTGGGGAAATCTACAATTGTCTTAATTGACAGTGAGATGGGCGTTGGTGTGAAATCAGAGATCCGACCGAGGCAGCGACAGATCCATCTAGATTTGTGCACCAGCAAGCAAGAATGGCCCTTGTGAGCCGCTCTCTGGTCGTTGCACCGCGGACAGAAAGCTTTCTGGGCAGTAGCGCTGCTCTCTCTGGAGAAGCGGCCTCAATCAAATTGCAGGTACAGCAGCCTCGCATTCGCCGTTGCAAGAATGGCGCTGCTAGAGCCATTCACGCTGCCGAGCCTGTGAACGCTATCCTCAAGAATGCCGAGAAAAAAGCATTCACAAGCACTGAGCCAGGTATGAATTAAAGCCGATCGATCGACTGCAATTCTACGTACTGGTGACGAAATAGTTTTTTTGGTTTTTTGTTGCGAATGGGGAAATCGGTTGCACTATGGATCCCGAATTTACGTGGATATGGTGATCAATGGCAGAAGAGGTGAAGGCCAGTGACTGGTCTCCAGACAGCTGGAAGAAGAAGGTGGCTCTTCAACAGCCAACATACCCTGATTTGGAGAAGCTGGCTGAGGTGGAGCGAACTCTCGCAGACTTTCCGCCACTGGTGTTCGCCGGAGAAGCCAGGAGCTTGGAGGAGAAGCTGGCAGATGCAGCGATGGGGAAAGCTTTTTTGCTGCAAGGGGGAGATTGTGCAGAGAGCTTTAAGGAATTCAACGCCGTGAACATCAGGGACACATTCCGCATCTTGTTGCAGATGGGCGCAGTGCTTATGTTCGGCGGCCAAATGCCAGTAGTCAAGGTAATTCAACCACAATCTCGCACATATCAAAATTCAAATTTGACAGCCCGGATACATTCGAAACAGACGATCATCTGCAGTAGTATGATCGGTTTCTTTTCCGGAACATGGATCCTGAGATTATGCGTGCTGTTGCGCAGGTCGGAAGAATGGCGGGGCAGTTCGCGAAGCCGAGGTCAACGGATACCGAGAAGGTGAACGGAATGGAGCTGCCAAGCTACCGAGGCGACATCATCAACCAAGACTTGCCGACGGTGGCGGCTCGCGTTCCCGACCCAGAGCGGATGGTGCGCGCGTATAACCAGGCCGCGGCCACGCTGAATCTGCTGCGCGCGTTCGCCACCGGCGGCTTTGCAGCGATGCAGCGCGTCACGCAGTGGAACCTGGATTTCGCAGCGAACAGCGAGCAAGGGGAGATCTATCGGGAGCTTGCGCACCGTGTGGACGAAGCCTTGGGATTCATGGCCGCGTGTGGTTTGACACTGGAGCATCCGGTTTTATCTTCGACCGAATTTTACACCTCTCACGAATGCCTCCTGCTCCCGTACGAGCAAGCGTTCACGCGCGTCGACTCCACCACGGGGCACTGGTACGATTGCTCCGCGCACATGGTCTGGATTGGGGAGCGAACCCGTCAGCTCGATGGCGCGCACATCGAGTTCCTCCGTGGGGTGGCGAATCCGCTCGGGGTGAAGGTGAGCGACAAGATGAAACCCGAGGATTTGGTCACTTTGTGCGACATGCTGAATCCCGCGAACAAGCCCGGGCGACTGACGGTGATCGTGCGCATGGGCGCCGACAAGCTGCGGGAAAAGCTGCCCGCGCTGGTGCGCGCCGTTCGGCAGGCGGGGTGCACGGTGACGTGGGTGAGCGACCCCATGCACGCGAACACTATCAAGGCGCCCGGGTCCGGCACCAAGACGCGCCCCTTCGACGCCATCCGGGAGGAGCTGACGGCGTTCTTCGACGTGCATGACCAGGAAGGCTCTTTTGCCGGGGGAGTGCATCTAGAAATGACGGGCCAAGACGTGACGGAGTGCATCGGCGGCGGCAGCAACGTCAGCTTCGAGGACTTGAGCTCGCGTTACCACACGCACTGCGACCCGCGTCTGAACGCGTCGCAAGCGCTGGAGCTTTCTTTCGTCATCGCCGAACGTCTCCGCAAGAGACGACTGGCCGACGGGAAAAGCTCGTTCCTCAACACCCTCGTTGCCCAGATTGCCAGCGTTTGCTAGGCTCTGTCGTTCCCTCTCCTTCATCGATTTCATCGTTAACCCATTCAGCCTCTTAGACAATTGTCGAGATCCATTCTCGTAGCACCCCGACATTAGTTCATGTATATACCAATTAATTGTTTTCGATTCCCCTGCATTTGATGGGAATCCGTAGCTTCCAATCCAATTCGCATCCGAGCACCTGGTGTGATTGTCATTGCCCCCTATTCTCTTCCAAACGATTACAATCCTTACGTACCAATCTGTACTTTAATAAATCCGTTACCTCTCGAACAAATCTTACAGCAAACTTGACTTTTTATAGTCAGAGTATTGAAACAATTGCAGATCGGTTGCGGTTGTGGTCAACCGCATGGGTATCCTACTACCCTCTATTTGTTCCACAAAGTATGGAGTTTGTCAAAAACTTTGACTCAAATAAAGAGTAAGAATTGACGACCACCAAGTTTGCATCGTTGACTACGTTGACAGATTAATGTGTACGTGTTGGACTTGTGATGGGCTCGTTGCATTGTAGTGGGTGTTTTCTTTTCAGCGATGGTTGCGTCTGGATGATGACGTTGTAGTTCTATAAGGATTCTTACGCAGCCATGGAGGCAATAATTCTGAGGATCAGCGCCTGCCACATCAGCTAGAATCAGTTCCGTAACGATTTGGCAGGTATGAATTTGTTGATAGAACCTGTGAAGTCAGAAAACCACCGAAAATCAGATTGGAAAGTTGGTTAGTACCTTTATGATTTCAGAGGACTGAGGAGCACCTGAACCTTTAAGGCATTGAACAATGCCACTTTCAAGTTAGTCGTGGTCAAACGACAGCCTTTTCTATTCCCTGATATCGTTCTGGGAAATTTGATGGAAACCCCTCAGGTTTGCAATATTTGTTTATATACTACCCCTGGTCTTTCAGAAATTGCACCAATAGCCTTGGACCATAATTTTCAGGCGTTTATTTGTTGTGCTCATCACTTCCTTCACGATCAATGTTACGATCAATGTTAAGAAGGGAGTGCAATGAAACAAAAAAGAAGTAATGCGCTCACAAAAGAAAAAGGAAGTGGCATGCACAACAAGATAAATATCTGAAAATTGTGGTTCAAAATTTCTGAAAAAACAGGGGTAGTATCTACACAAATATTACTAACTTCAGGGGTATCCATCAAAGTGTCCCTATTGTTTTTCTTAATTATGATGCATTATGTTAAATGCTTCTCAGACCCTGCTTGTGATTAGAGTCATTTCTTGGAGGTACAAGAAAAAACATCACATGTAACAAGGCATCAATCAAGTTTGTCTTCAATCCTCACTGTCACCTCTCTTCTCTTGTAGTGCAACTCCAAGTGAACCTGCATCCCTTACAACACTGAAAAGTGACAGTTGGTTGATGAATTTTAAATTTTTACTATTGTTGCAACAATTTTTTTTGCAACAATTTTTTTGTGATTCCCTGTTGAAAATGAAGTAAAATTTTGATGCATTAAGGAATGTTCAATTTGGATTTGAGTACAAGATTCACAAAGGATTAAATTCACATCTTCAATTGTAATACACAAAAACTGAGATAAGTTACACCAACTAAACATTTGATTGAGTGTTACTTTTTGCATCTGTAGCAATCAAGAAATTTTGTACTTTTGAAGCATTGCCTATTGCACAAGTAGCCTACAAATGTTGATTATATACAACAAAGCACACAACATACATAATACTTAAATGTTGTGATCAAGGATTTGTTCAAAAAATTAACCTAATTCTTTGGTAAAATCTACACCTACATTTTCTTTTGATTTTCATCTTGGGTAGACGTTCTTTTGACAACTTTTATGTACAAGGGCTAAAGTTCAAACCCTTCAAGCTTAGATGCATCAATTTTTAAGCATTGAAATAATATAGAGAAGGCCTTATTATCAAACTACCTTTTCTTTAAAGATTGCATGTACTTAATCATAATGAATCAACAATTTTCAAGAATGGCTTATACCTCACTCATCTATTACAAAAATTATCACCAAAATCAATAAAATTCTTACATCAATGCTTGTTTTGAGATAAAATCATTGTGTATTATCATACTTGTAATTTGTATATATATATATATATATATATATATATATATATACAATTTATAATTGTGAACTCCAAATTAACAACTCCAAAAAATGCTTTTTTTTTTTCTATAAAATTTAAGTAAACGTTATTTTAAAACATTATTATGTTATAAGAATCTTGATTTCCAAATCTCAAATATTATACAAATGCCATAGCCTTGCTAATTTTATCTTTGTACTAGGTGCTTAATAAAAAGAATTCATCAAAAAATGAAATTGTTGCAAGTTCAAAATACCAAATCACAAATATAAAGCAAGTTGAAAAATTACTGCTTTTCTAAATTCATATGTTGAATTATCAATTTTTTCTATAATCTGAGGTAGAGTTTAAGGTGATAGACAACTTTCTTGTAATAAATGCAATATTTGTTAATTTGGGGAAAAAAATACAATTTTGAGACTTTTGGATTTTGTGTTTGAAGATATTTTTGTTGATTTAGAGTGAATGTTATGATGATTTCTTCAAGACCTTACAACAATAATGAAATATCTTGAACAAATTATCAGAAATCTCACTTTAAATCAGCAAATATTTTCACAAGTGCAAAATTTGGTACCCTCAAAATTGATTTTGGGAAAGACTAAATTAACAAATATTGTGTTGATAGTGGTACCTATGATAATTGCCCATTGTAATATGGACAATGCTTAAAAATCATGTGTATCTAAATAGTTTATTATTATATTTTGGTATAAGGTTTTGCAGTGTATGAAGAAGTTTGAATATTGTCTTAATGTATTTTGAAAAATTTCTACCAAATGCTACTTTTATCTAAATCTTGATTGTGCATGCCATTCTAAACTTATTGAATTATTTTATTTTATTTTGGACTAAGTTTTGGCAAAACATCAAATCTCTCCTTAAGCAAAACATTGAGAGATTCCTCAATGTTTTGCATGAAATTCCAAAACTAGAAACTGGATTATTATGACTTTTCATTTTTTGAATTTCGTTTAAAATGGCATCTAGGCAAAACTTTGGCTTTACAAGAAATAGAATGTAGGTGTTGAGTAAATTACTATATTTCACAAAATCTACAAAGATAGTCTTGTAACTTGAAGTGTTATAATTTTCCCAAGCCATTATATAGAAAATAGAACCATTCATCACTAAGCAATTTTGGAACCATTTCTTGAAAAACTAAACAACAAACAAAGACTAGTTGCATGACATGTTTTTTTAAGAGCTGAAATTTTTTGCAGCTTTTGCTATTTCTACATCACATGCTATTTTTGCAAACGTGTATCACAACTCCCATGAAAGAAATCTTGAAATATTTCTCTTAACTTTTCAATTGTACAGAGCCAAGTGCACGACCATAAGATCAAGTACAAGAATTTCAAATTCACTGTACTATTTTTGTTTGTTGAAAGTTTCCAAAGAAATTGCATAAAGCATAACAGTATTCAAAGGTTGAAATTCCCCACACTAAAATCCAAGAAGTATCACATTCAACTATTATCAAGTGTAAAACTCAACTTTACACACTAGGAAGAGGAAGCAACTAACATTTACAAGTGAAAACAACTAAGAAAAACAAAAATCCAGGAGCCCCAGTTGGAAAAACAACTTTTATATCATGCAATCATACAAAGTGAAGAACATGTCGGTCTTTGTTGAATACTTGGAATGATCTTTTCTTTCCATGTCCTCAAACGACACCCTTGCTTCACCCTACACTACCAGTGAAATTCAATGTTAACCCCTAAAGGACCAAGCCCTTTTTTCTGCCAAAATCATTAAAAACCGCCACTTTTAGGAGGTTTATAAAAAAGAGATTTTTTGTTTAATTTTTGGGAAATCCAACCATAAGATCTTGCCCTAGATTGGAAGAGGTACTTGTGAGAAAAAAATCAGCTCATTCCAAATGGAGAGGAATGAGATATCTACATCTAAAGTGAAAAAAAAAGTTTTTTTTCATGATGCCCAAAAATTTCAGAAGCCTTTGACCACTCTTATAACAAAAAAAAATGCTCTACCCAAAGTTGCGCTTTATTTTCTCCATGTAGGAGATCAAGTTAGGTATGTGTGGGAGAATTTTCAAATCAATTGGAACTTTACAACACATGGGAAAAAATAGTAAGTAAAAAGAAGTAGAGAATGAGCCAAAACACAAAATTGTTAAGAATTTAATTGTGGAAATGAAAAATGCAAATCCCAATAGTGATAATGTTGTGATAAACAATCTACTTCCTTTTTTTAAATTTTTTTCCAAAATACTGAAAATTGAGTAAAATAAAGGACTTTAAAGTTTATTTTAGAGTAGAGATTCCATAACTGCTCGCAAACAAGAACTCCTCATAACTTTCATGTCATTGATTGAAATTGAACGATTCAAAGCTTCTCATGAAAAATAAAATCTAAAGAACCAATTTCAAATTTGTGTTTTAAAAAAAGTAATTTTTAAAGAAGTTTTGGGCTGCCCAGATAGACAACCCTCCTCAAATTTTCACAAATCCATGCATAACTTCTTCATCAAATGTCAGAATGAAGAAAGAATTAGATGCCCATGTAGATCTTTGAATTCCCCACCTTCGATAAAAGTTTCAAAAAATCACACAAAGTAGGTTAGCCATACGTACATGCCCGAAGTCTAACTTGTCCCCCGAAGGGACAACGGTCCTTTAGGGGTTAAGGTATCAATAATGTTATTTATCTTAGCATGCAACTGAGTCTAATTCTCATTTGGTTGACAATTAATATTCATGTCAACAGTTAGTGGTCATGTTGGATATTACTTTAGTTTGTGGAAGACTGTTTTTGCTAAACTAGATTCTTCTAGCTTGTTTTACTTCCACCGTGGTAACCTTAGCACTATTATGGGTAGTCACGGCTTCTTCACCCCATTCTCAATCTTCAAAGAATGGGATCATGGTAGTCCCTCCTAGATTTTTGGACACCTCATTCTTTAAAGATTGAGAATTTTTTCTCTTCATCTCCAAAGGAGAAGAATGGGGTGAAGAAATCTTTGCACTCAAAGTTTTCATTGTGCTTGCCTCATTTTCATCCACATTGGTTCTGGTTTATGGCCGCTTTTTTATTTTTAGCTCGTCTCTTTTCCATTTATAGCAATTGTTCTTCCTACTTTCACCATTCTCCATTTTGCGTTCTCCATTCTTTACCACCCACAAAAGGGGAGTCGCACCTTCTTCAGTGGAGAAGTGCTCCCATTGGCTCCTATTTTTACTCCTACACTTCTTATTCTTCACAGGAGTTTCTATCTTGGAGAAAGTGTGACAACCCCTATTGCTAACAACTTGACATGTAATGTTTTTACGTTTGTAATTGGTGTTACAAACACTAAATTTCATTACTAGTGTAGTGAAACTTTGTTATGGAGGGTGAATCCAGTGATCCAGCTTCTATGTCATCATGTCCAAATGGAAATGATAGACTTTTAGTGTGAATGAAGTTTTCTGGTGCTGGTGGAGACCCTGGGAGTCTCTGACATGATTTCTGAACACCTTTCAAGTTGTGCGGTCATCGATGGGAAGAAAGAGAGATGTCGTCGAGTGGCTTAGATTGTTGTAGCAACTGCAACTGCACATCCAAGTGATTGAGTTACCCATCGTCGCTGAAGAAGCTCATCTCTCGCACTGGAAAACGGAGACGTGCATGCCTTCCTCGGAGTGCCTTCACCGCAGACTTGGCAATCATGCCATTGTTTTCAGTATCTCCAGCGGATCACTGCAAACAAATTTCAAAGCTCGGACCAAGAGAACCATCATGGGAAGTGCAGTACATGTAAGCTTACAGCATAGTACTGCAGTGAGTGTTGAAATGGCGGCATGCCGGCATCTGCTTGCTTGGCATTATTTTTACAGAGCATGGTAGATAAGATCAACACCACACCACGTGGGTGCTGGACATGCAACCCCGGCCAAATCTCTCCTATTACTTTGGAATTATAAATTGAAAGAGCTCAAAACAGAAAAGGACAATGCACAGAAACCAAATGACAACAACTCCTCAATTCGAAGCAAAAGGGAAAGAAACGAGAAACCCTGCCTGGACTCCTGGAGTTCTTCACCCCGGGAAGTCTCTTGAGTTTGCCGAGTGGCCAGTACGGAACACTCTGCTTTGGGAAAAAGCCGGTCCAGTTGCCTTGCTGCTGGGGTTTGTAAGCTTATTCGGGCCGACTGTGACTCGGACACAACATTCCAGCAAGCTCGGAGCTTTGTTTTCCCAGCTGCTTGCTGGAGACGCTTGTGGCTTTGCTTCCTGGCTAAGCTTACTACCTACCATTCCTGATGATTCACAATTGTCCTCCTCGATCGTCCCCCTTTGCGCAGATCATGTAGCTCATGGCTTGAGACTTCCGCTTCCTAATTTCCGTTTCCACAGTTTAGATCGCCATAGCCATGGCGAGGCATCGAATCCTCTGGGCGTGTCTGTGTGTGTGTCTTCTCGCCCACTTCGCTTCCGGAGTGCCATCGTCGAGGCGACCCAGGTTTCCTCATGCAGCTCATCGAGCCTCTCAATCCAATGCGCAGCTCCCGAGCTCGGTGACGTACAAGGTGGAGAACTTCACGCAGGTCATCGATCACTTCAGTTTCCGCAGAGAGGGCCATTTTCAGCAGCGTTACTTGATCGAGAAGCAGTTCTGGACGGGGCCGGCGGAGAATGGTCCCATATTTCTGTATTGCGGAAACGAGGGCGACGTTGAATGGTTTGCCAAGAACAGCGGCTTCTTGTGGGAGATTGCACCGGCGTTTGGTGCCCTCATCCTCTTCCCCGAGGTCTGCCACCACCCATTTTACATATGTACTTTTCCACAATGCAAAGCAATTTTTGACCTATTTTACATGTGTGTTTTTCCACAATGCGATGCAATTTTTGATTTTCTAGGGCTTTAGGGTTCGTCGATTGACTAGTAAATGTACATGGGAGGAATCCATTTCCAGGGCCAGTGTGTCTGTAGGGTAAGAAAGTATGCAACCCTGACCCTAAACCCTTGTGATCATGAAAAATAACAGTTTGGATTGTCTTGTCTTTGCAGCACCGTTATTATGGGAAATCCATGCCATATGGGACCATGGAAGCCTCTTACAAAGATGCAGATACTCTGAGCACCTTGACCTCCGAGCAGGCCCTGGCCGATTTTGCCACTCTCGTCACCGACTTAAAGCGAAACCTGTCGGCCGAAGCCTCCCCTGTGGTTTTGTTCGGCGGCTCGTACGGAGGAAGTAAGCCACGGGCCTTTATTCCTCTATCGTCAGTTTTGTTTACACCTTGAATACATCTTGTGTGATACTCCCTCTGTCCCTCTAAAAACGTCCAAAAATCTTCCTTGCAAAGGATTAACTATGTTTTTATTAGTCTTTGTGCTACTAACACATGCGTTCTAGAATCAATATACCATCTACTAAATGTATGCAAAATCTTCAGTTTTGATGTTGCCGTTTAGGCACCCAAATTCCATGCAAAAAGTACCATATTTGTGCATGCTGGCAGCTCCTCATTATGGATTATTTAAAGATTAGTAGCAACAATGGTACGTCATATGGGCAAGGCCAAGCTTGCTAGGAGAGGAATGCTCTCTAATTGCTTAAGTCGCCCCCATGAGATCATTGAACACATGACAAACGCTTTCTCAGCGCTTGAAATCAGCAAAAGGGAGCTTTTTAGTGGTACAAGAAATGCGTATGATTTGGAGCTTTTTAGAGGGACAGAGGGAGTATTTATTACTGATGCCTTGTTGATAAATTTTCTTACATATCCATTTTGTATGTATGTTTCCAGTGTTGGCAGCATGGATGCGGCTCAAGTACCCTCACATTGCTATCGGAGCAGTAGCTGCTTCCGCGCCGATCTTACAGTTCGAGGACATCGTCGCCAGTGACACCTTCTACAGGATAGTGAGCGCAGATTTCAAGGTCATTCTCTTTCTTCTGTACTTTCATACTCATTTTTGAATTTCAATCTGAGTCTTTTCGATGTTTAGTGTTTAAACGTTTGGACTTGTGCAGCGAGAAAGTGCGAGCTGTTTCGATTCTATCCGACAATCATGGGATGTCATCGACAAGATTGCTTCTCAAAATGGTGGCCTACATGACCTCAGCACCCAATTTCACATGTGCCGGTACATGTTCATTGGTTTGACCGTTCCGAATTAAGAACTTAAGATGCTGTACATCACTAGAAAAAATACAAGTAGAGTTGCTACATTTGTTGCTGGAGCTGTCTCCTTTTTTTGATATTGTGGTCCTCTCAGAGATCTAAATGCTTCATGGGAGCTGCAAGAGTGGTTGGAATCGGCCTACTCGTATGTTGCAATGGTTGATTACCCAATTCCCACGAATTTCATCACTCCTCTCCCCGCTTATCCCATAAGAGAGGTAATGTTGCAGTATTCACAAACTGGGCTCCTGTCACCTTGAGTCAGAATGCAGCGATCTTAGATTCACTTTACATGTCCTTCATTAAATACACAGTGCCAAGCTGTGCTTCTTTTGTTAAGCTTAGAGCTTTGGAATTTGCAGTCGAACATCACTGCTCCATCAACTAGAGTTAGTGTTATTTGCAGATGTGCTCATATCACCTGGTTTTGAATGCGCAAAATTTTAGACTGTGGCTTGAAATTGTGCAGATATGTCGGGCTGTGGATGGTTTGCCGAACGATTCGGATCTTCTGTCTCGTATTTTTGCCGGAGCCAGTATCTATTACAACTACACTGGCCAGGTGGACTGCTTCCAACCCGATGATCCTGGCAATGACGACCTCGGAGTGACAGGGTGGAATTGGCAGGTTGTTCTCAATCCTCTTTCGCAAAACCAATAACCTTTCTTTTGGCATTTTTCCTTTTCAAAAGTTGACCTTCCTGAACTGTGCGTACGTGCCCAGGGAAGCAAGTCACGTTCTTTCAATTGTTTTTATTTTCAGCAGGTTTAGCACTCTTGATCACACAAAAAATCGAGCACGTTGGAGATATTAGTTCGCATAAATCTCATTTTTTTAATCCTAATGTATCTGTATGTAATGCTGGTAACTTTTACAAGCTAATCAGGTGAGTACTTGCCGGGTTCTTGACAGGCGTGTACAGAAATGGTCATGCCAATAAGCAGCAACCCCAATAATAGCATGTTCCGGACCTGGGATTGGGATTTGGATGGTTTTGTTAGTTCGTGCTTGAATACTTGGGGTGTGAAATCAAGACCAAGTTGGATTACAACAAATTACGGTGGCAAGGTATTGTGAAAGCATGCATTGCTAGAGCGAAGCCATACTATTCTATCGTGTGTGTTTTGTTGTAACACTCTTTTTCTTCCTTTTGAATGTGCTTTGTCAGATGAACACGACAGTCACATGGGTGCGGTACTTTCTGGCACGTTGTAAACATGTGTAAGCATGATAAAGTGTAGCAAAAAAATGATTACTACGTTGTTAGAATCTCTCTCATCTTGTGTTACTAGAGCGGAACGCTTATCCTTCATTGTCACTGGCTTACATGATGTATGACAAACCCATTTGTGCAGAATATAAAGGACGTATTGAAGAACTTCGGAAGCAACATTGTGTTCTCAAACGGGCTGCTCGATCCCTGGAGTGGGGGAGGGTGAGTCGCAATTTCTCGTTTATTTATTTTTAAACCTCTTTTTGTAAGGTAGATGCAACCTATCGTGCCATTGCACCTGCTTGCGACACAATCTAGGAGAAGCATTCGTTTTTTAAAACTTTGAACCTTAGTAAGTCATCCAACGAAGGTACTCCCGCCTTGCTTTTACTTAGGGTAATTGCAAACTCGCCTCTTGCACTGCATTTACTAGCAACGACCTCGAGCAGGTCACTAATGTACAATGTAGAAACCATGTGAGAGACACTATACGGTGAATTTTATTCACCGCCATAGGAAAATAGATACTTTGGGGTGGATTTAAATGCCAAAAATTATAAGTACATAGGGTCCAATTAAATATCCTTGTCTCTCACGGTGTACGTTACCTTAAATTTTCATATAGCGACCTCCCCAAGGTAACAACCAATGCGAACTGATCTTGCATTGAATCAATTGCTGGTTGCAGAGTTCTTGAAAACATCTCAAGCAGCATTGTAGCATTGGTGGCTCCTGAAGGTACCCACAACCTTTACCAAGAACTTTTTCAGAATATGTTTCGTCACTTCTCAGATTCTCATCATTCCATTACTTTGGTATAATTGAGTTATGTTTAAAGTCCTTCACCATTTCAGATTTCCGAAAATAGCTTGCCAACTCCCATTCATGGCAATATGCATCAGATTTACCCCTATTTTTCACTGAAACAAGGTTAGCACTCCCGCTTTGAATGAGCTTCTAAGGATGTTTTTAGTAACTCGTTTTTTTTGGATATGTGTTGTTGTTTTTTATTTTTTTTGTGTGTAGGTGCTCACCACTTGGATCTGAGGGCTGCCACTGATATTGATCCAGATTGGTTAGTTGAGCAACGCGCGATTGAGGTCACACACATTGCCAAGTGGATTACAGAATACCAGAGTGACAAAAAGCTGCCACACAAGGTCCCAGATATAGCTCACAACTTTGTATATACTGCCTAATGTAGTTTTTGTGTATGTATTTCCTCCCATTTACCTGCCTGCAGCTTTGGTTACACCTCTGGAGATCTATAAGACTTTGAAAAAGCCTTGACAATTTGTGTGATATTTGCCACAAACCTCGGACCCAAGGCCTGGGTGAGCAGGACTATTGTAAATAAAATTTGAGTTTTTATACATGGACAATTTGAAAGGGAGAGTACAAAACGAGGAACAATGCATGAGTTGGAGAATTAGAAACGATTATTACAAGTTGAGAGGAATAGAGTCCTATGGTTAGTAAAAGGGTATAAAGAACAAGCATCTTTATCAAAAAAATGATGGCAATGCTCAAATTAATCTGAAAGTTAACAATTCCTAAAATCTGAAATTTTGTTATCCACACTTGGCAACTGAAAAACTTGCCCCACCCGGGTAAAACTTTTGACAAATAATAATGTTAGTCCAATTTAGGTAGGACTCTCAAAATCATCACTTTTTACTGCTAACTATAATTACACCTTGACATCAAATTGGTCTATAGTGCAAAGGTCCACACCATCAAAGAATGTATTGCTTGGTTATTGTATGCAAGTCATTACGGAAAAGGCTTCATTATTAATAAATGTTCTCCAACTGTTCCCTTGGATCAAATGGTGATGTACATTCTCTTGATCAACTCCTATTGCTAGGAATTGTGGAGTTTTTTTGAATAATAATTATATTAGGGGTCCCTGCCTTACCAAAGGTTATTGATATCTAGCACAAATTTAGGAAGTTAACCCTTTAAAGACCACACCCATTTTCCCAAAATCGATTAGAAACTGGGACAATAAAATTAGATGTGCATTTGAATCAAATATGGACCAAATTTGAATAATCCAACCGTATTAATGTGAAGGATATCTTATTTGTTGTAATGTATCAAAATTTCAGCTAGATCTACCATTGGAGGTGAAGTATTATAATGATTGAACGAGCCGTATATGGAAAATCTCTAGTTTTCATGCTTGGGTGGTTTTGAATGTTAACGCTTCATGCAAGCTTTGGTTGAGAAGAGCCTAACATTTCTAGAAAGCAGGGTTTCCCACCTTTCCAACAAGACTAGTTTCACACAAAATAGACAAAAATTGCAATTACAAGGTGTAGCTAAGTGGACAAAAAGGGTCAAAAATCCCATTTTCTTTGATACCCTAAGATGATTCTACAAGAAATTTGATAATTGTTATGGAAAATCCAATCAGTGAAAGCAATCAAGAATTGGCCTTAAAGTGTAGGATTTTTAAAAAATAAAATAAAATGATAGTGTCATTTCAATGGATTCTCAAATACTACAATTATACTACTACCGTATAGAGAAACAATACAAGCATATTCCTTAAGTAATTTGAAATTTTTTAAGATTGCACAATTGAAATGTGGCATTCTTCTTGGATGTTTAATTTACTGAGTTATTGCTTTGATCCATCTTTGACCAAATATGGATACGTATTTTGAGGCCATGATGTATAAACACCATTATTTATCAACTCACATATCCAATTCCATTGTTGTTTCTTGGGTTGGATGCAAAATTCTTGTGATCACAAGGGTTCTTCAAGATCATTCTCCAAATTGTTGAGCAATTTTATTGTATAGGCCAAAAACTACTCTCCCGAACCAAAATATGGTTCGGTGGTCTCTAAAGGGTTAAAAAGGTATCATGAGAGTTCCATCCCGACTTCAAATTAATTTAGATTAAGAGAATCTCCACTGTTGCTTGCTGCACCTGGCTTGCTTAAAGTTTGGCTTGCTTAAAATTTGCATCTATTTTTGAGGTGCCCTCAAACTCCTTGATCTCCACCCATGCTCTAAAAAAAGGTGGCTCTTGCATTTCAAAGTGCCCCATAAATAATCATTCATCAAGAGAAATAGAGGACAAAACTCACCATTAGGAAAAATATGAGGGGTCCATAAGACCTTTATAAACAAATTTGGCCATCCTTATGTTTTGTTCCCAATGTGGGGAACCAGCCCTTCGAAAGGCCAAAAATTTTTTTTTTTAAAAAATCCAAAAAATCAACAAAAAAAAACAAAAAAAAAAAAAGTCTTAGAAAAAAATAAGGAACTTGTTCTTTTTTTTCATAAAAAAATTTGAAAAAGCTGAGGTGGCATCAATGATGCCACCTCAGCCTGCGCATGATTTTATTGGGAATCGGGTTCCCATGGCTAGGGACCCCCCCAAACTCAGGGCCTTATTGGGGCCCCATATTTTTCCTAATGTAAATAGAGGATTAATAGTGTTTTGAAGGGCCATTGCTAAACATGCTAGGACCAAGTGCCATGAGAGGATTTTGAAGGGCTATGAGCATTTATCATCCAATTCTACCGAGTGTCAAACACTGGGAGGGCACTGGTGGAGATGCCCTAGCCAATGTAATAAGCCAATATGTTGGGAAAGTAATTTTTGATGTTAAGATAGATAAATCTCAATCTTGTTAGGAAAGTTACGTATGATGTTAAAATGGATACAATTGCAATCTTCAGATTCTAAGGACCTCTAGTGTTGTGGTTGCTATCCAAAAATACTATCTCAATGTAAGGCAGGAGGCCAATAAATCGACCATCTAAGCCTACCTAACTCATTAATGGTAGTCATAGATATTCAAAGAGAAATGTTATACATTCCTAAACTGCGCACGCAATTAGAACCTAAGTGGAATTCAAGCCTTCTACCTTAGTGCTGTGCTACAGCAAAGGAAATCCAAGCCGCCACGGTGGGTTAAACTTATTTCAAAGTCTAATTTTTGAATCAAATAGTCAAATAGTAGTTGTGACTTTTAAGAGCAAAGAAGACGTTAGTTTGGAAATTCCAAAGAGCTATTACCGGTGTGTAGTTTGGGTTTCCAAGCTAGGGAAGTGAATGGAAGTTCCTAAACTTCTTCAAATTTTCAGATTTATTGTGGTTTTCTAAAAATTTAAATCTTTTCTAACTTCTACAATTTCTTCAAAATTTCAAATTCTCCGCTGTGGGCTAGAAGGTGTCACGTCCCGGACCAGCCATTGGCGGTTTAATACATAAAAGTTTGTACAGAAATGAGGTGACCACTCATTGAAAAATGTTCCCACTATAGGAGCCCGTGCTTTCCTATCTTTAATCGCATCATGGAACGATTTCCATACTGCTGCCCCTGCATGGAGTGCTGCCACCCATGAGGAGCCCTACACCAGTTTCAATGGCCAAAGATCCTCAAATGGTTTAGAATGAGGTCAGTATGGGCAACAATGGATGGAAATCACGAAGCGCAACAGTAGTGACTTGGCGAATGATACAAATAAATACGAAGGAATTGATGTGCAAAATTGAAAATTTGGAAACATATGGACTTTCTCAAGCTTTCACAAATGCAGCTGCAGCCACATAAATATTTGACATCCGGAAAATCAAAGGGCAACCAAGGAAATGAAATGAACAAACGATAAATAATAACAGTACAAGAGTGGAACGTAAGCTATTGTAGTCCCAACGTGAATCATGCAGAAAAATCTTAACGCCAATATTTTCGTTACAATGATTTGTAATAAAACGGTTTGCACCCAAAAGAATGCCTGATACCTTTCAAAATGAACAGGCATAATAAGAATTCAATATCGTAGGCTGTGCCCTATGGCCCTCATCGACATCGCGCATTGTCATCCACCAACTGTTGCCGCACTCTTTTAACGCTGCAGAAGGGTTGGATATCCCTTATCAATTGAAGATTTTCATCCCTAAAAGAAAATTCATAGCAACGAGTAACGACACTAAAAGATTTCAAGCTCATGGAGTTGTAGTAGTTAGTTTTACTCCTCTCAGATCCAGAACTAATCCAGTTTCTGCTGAAAATAATCTACTGTTCACCATCGTCCTCCTTGTATAATTTGATCATGTCATCAATACGCAGAATTGTGATTGCAGCTTCCGTTGCAAACTGTAAAACAAAAATATCAGCACAGAAAACTAAGACTTCGACCCTTTAAACTTTACAAACAGCAAATTTTGACGCAAATGAATGTCATTCATACGCTACCTAAACCAGAAGAGCAATCGAAGGCTTCTACAATAATAAACAAAATTCCGGGCACAAAAACAAAAACCTAATATGTACCTGAATGATTTTAATTTTGCTCATGGCAGGCTCAACTACCCCAGCTTCAATATTGTTTTTAACAATTCCCTTGATCAAGTCAAGCCCAGTTCTGCACAATCGACAAAATTGTTACCCATGCCAGCACATTTGAAGATAAATGCTTGGGCGCATGAAAAGCATTTCTCATTGAGGTGCAAATTCCTAAAATTCAACCACAGTTAATAGAAAACTGGCAAAAATATCTGTAACCTCAAGCATCACAAGCACGTACCCAGCAAGATGCTGCTTATCGGCCTTAGTTTGGGCATTATGGTGGTATGCTCGGAGCTTAGCGACCAGTTCGGTTGAATCCTTCGCTGCATTCACAGCCAGAACCTACTTGTTCCCGCACGTGTTCAAGAATGTAATCAGAGAGTATCGGTTTATATTTGAGCAGAAAAGCACTACAAGCACTACAAGCACTAAACTTTTGTGACGAAGTCGTTGTTAACTCTGGCAAATCCGTTAATCAGTAATTACCATAATTATTATACAAAACTTTACCTCGAACCTTGAACAAAAAGTTAACAGCACACTCAAGAGGCCTGCAATTACTGTTGCAAACAAACAGACTAGTAAACGAAAGCATCCTCCCAACAAAAAATTCATCGCATTTTTGCAAGGGCAGACATAGCTATGGGAGTACCTTGGGAATAACAAGCAGAGCCTCAGCAAACTCGGCTATAGCAAGTTGCTCACGAGAGCCTAACGTAGTTGCCAGATTTTCTAGGTAAACCGAAAGTGCTGCTTCAACTGCACCCCCTCCTGCTACCACCTGCACAGAAAACAAGTAACGAATACTCTATCTAAGATGATCGCCTTTATACATAAGACCTCAGACTGAAATTCGATGGAGAAAGTGTTCCGAAATGTTTGTTATAGCGACAATTCACTGCAGTTGAACCTGTAGAAAGAATGCCAAACAATGAAGCGGTTGGGTATCTACTCACAGTATTTGATTCCAAGGTCCGTTTCACAATACTCAATGAATCATGAATAGAGCGTTCCATTTCGTCCAGCATATAATCATTCGCTCCTCTCAAAACAATTGAAACCTGCCACACAATTGAAAGTAGCGTCATGAACTCTAGATTTCATTTACCTTTTCCATGGATTTGCTACAAAATAATTCACAAAACATTAGAAAAACACAGATTAGACAATACAGCACAATAAAGGTTTTCAAAAATTGCAGTACAACTAAGAGAAGATGGCCACAATACAACTATCCACTTACCGCCCTTGAACTTTTAGCACCCTTAATAAGAATGACATCATCATCAGACACTCGCTCTTCCACAACTTCATCAGCATTTCCTAGTAATGAAGCATCAAATGTCTCACCCCCTTCCATATCAGCAAAGGTAAGGACCTGCACCAACACAAAACACACTGAACTCAGAGAACTTTGAGTGAGCCTTGCATCCTCAAAAAGGTCTGAAGCAATGTAGGCTACATCAATATTTTGATAAGTTGTGATTTTGGTTTCGTTATTAGAGTCAAACGCATCGCAGAATGTAAACTAGATGTGAAAATATACTCCAGACTCAACAAGTATTTACCTGAGTGGCACCAGTGGCTTTCGCAATGTGACGCATGTCTTCCTTGCTTACACGCCGCAACGCAATGGCATTGGCCTCCACAAAGTACTGCACCCACCCGAATATAATCCGTAAAAATCTGTAGTTAGCGTCAAAGATAACATCCTATACTTAGAATTATCCGATCTAGATACAGTTGATATCAGCAGACAAATACACCATAGCCTTTCCATTTTATGCATGTGTGAACAAAATACACACCTTCAGAGCCATATCGTCAATCCCCTTCGTAGTAAGGATCACATTAGCCCCTGCCTTCAACATTTTTTCAATTCGCTCTTTGGTAATGTCTGCTTCCCTGCAGAAACAATAAAGTTTGTAGATATTTAAATCAAAACCATAATCCTTTTAAAGGGAACAATTCCACATAAAACCAATCAAGAAATATGCTCAACTGGAGAAAATAAATAATGAAACATCGTCAGATTTGGGCCCGACCTTGGAAAATTAAAGATGTCAGTAAAGAGATAGAAAAAGGGGGCGTCATACAGGTCATCCACAACTGTACATTTCAAAGGATACGCTAAAGACGTTCAATGAGAGGCGAACTCACCGTTGACGAATTTTTTCCAGTTCCCTTGGATCAGTTACAAGGACTTGTACCCCCATTTGCATTTTTGTCTTTTGCAAGTTGACATCTAAGCAAGCTATGCGAGCTGGTGCCACTCGCTTGGGCATACCTTGGGCGGCCCTTCCTATTGGTAAAGCATAACCATTGAGAAGATAGCTTTCTTTGGCCCCCTGTCCGTGAGCCTTTAGAATGTTGATAGACTGTCAATTTACCAGGTAAAGAATGGAAGTTAATATATGCAAAATGCTGCTCAAATAATCATCACTTCTACCAAAACAACTGAAGCCATATTAAGCAAGCAAGTCGCAGGCTGCAAAACTATGCTGGCATCAAGTAATGCATAGAATAAAAACAAATTTCAAGAAAATTAGCTGAGAAACCTTAATAGGATATCTAACGTCGCCCCTTTCAGATGTAACCTTGACAGCTTGTACGGCATCAACCACCTGAAAAAACACAACAAGAAGCATTATAAATGAAACATCGGGAATCAAAAATTATAAAGACGACACTTCTAAGAGCTTCCTAACTCTCAATACTAATGAAAAAACTCCATAGCGTACGCATTCACAACCAGTCAAGGTTCTACTAAAACCGAAGTTCATCACACACGTCAAAGGAGCACATGTTGGTACATGCGTACATACCATTTTTGCAAAAAAGTCAGATTCAGGTCCAATGATTTTAGAAGACATGCTTGTCTTTGCAACGTTGATCAAAGTATCCTTCCCCAACTTTTCAACCTGTGTATGGTAAAGTTGTTAGCACAAAAACACAGCGTCGAAGTTAAGTTAAAAACTACTAAAAACTTCATAATAATTGCCTACTGTCAACGTATTCCTTCACAAAAGAACTACACACCTACCTATCTCAATCCAAGTCTAGACCCACCAGCCCAAGTAAGATGCAGGTATTGTACCTTGGTGGCAAGTTTCTCAGTAATATACTTGCACGACTCACGCATGGCAAGCTGGCAACACAAACAAATTCAAGTAGTGAGAATATTCCTATAGCTGAATCAGTATTTCATAAATTCCAGAGAATTTGATTCTCAAACTCTTGCAACAATCATATCTAACCATTTCATTACAGTATCTTGAAAATAGTTGAGCATATCTCTTAATTAATAAGATAGCCAAACGGCACTAGAACAGAAAAGAACTGAACAGGGTGAGAAAAACTTACTCGATAACCACTGATAATAGACGTTGGATGTATCTTAATTCTAACCAAATCATTTGCTCTCTGGAAACCAAAAATTTAACTCATAAGTTTCCCTATGGATAAACAAAGCTTCAATGCAATGTATCGTGCAGTGAAAGCCATGAAGTTATCTAACAGCCTGTGCAAATGGACTAAAACTCAATGAAGAAACACAAGCTTGTAAGTATTAAAACATCTAGCTCAATGAATTTCAAACGACCTTATCAGCAAAATCAAACTTATCACAGACCTTGAGAAGCTCCGCAGCAATAATGACAACAGAAGTAGTTCCATCACCAACTTCTCGATCTTGCAGCTCGGCCAGCTCCACAAGTACCTGATGAAAACTCACCGGCGAGTTGATCTATGTTAAGCATTCATCGTCAAATGTGATACATTTCACTGCGAGCTATTGTAACTTGTATATCCATGTCACCAGCTCTCTCGCCTGAGAATAGGGCAAGATCAACACTTGAGCCACAATTTACGAAACAGGACACAAGACCAAGAACTCACACTGAATATGACCAGTTTCCAGTACCACATAGGAATACAGCACCGACTTACCTTGGCAGCAGGGTGCTCCACCTCGAGCATTTTTAAAATTGTGGCTCCGTCATTAGTAATAGTCACATCGCCAATGTCATCCACAAGCATCTGCTCTTGAACCACCGAAACGATTCAGGAACTACTAACTGTTAAATAGGATATGAATTATCTCTCATTGACAAAAATAACAAGCCCGCTCTTGTTCATGTTAGGCATACAATTATCTCCATTATCATCTCCGCGTCAAAGAGTACCATGCCAGATAATATGTAGGATTTTTTTTTATCGCACCTTATCAAGACCAACTGGCCCCAATGAAGTCTTGACAATGTTGGCGATGGCCTGGCAGGCCATAACTGCAACTCATCCACCACCAAAACCACCATTTAATCAGTTCCGATTTTCAAGGCAAACCCTAATTACAGTTCTCGCCCTCTCACAGCCTATCGTGCCACCGTCTTTCACACTACCACAGCTGCACGCGGAAACCTCAGGAAGTCACGAAAGTCCACCGATCATCCACGTCGCTGATGAAACAGAAAATAGAAGGAGAAGAAAAAAAAAAAAAAAAACCCTAAACCTAAACCCAGGTAAGAAAAACGCACCATTCTGGGAGCGGACATCCTGGCCTGTCTGCCGATCTCCGAGAATGCTCAAGTTCTGCGACATGATGTGTGAGCCCTGGCGCACGCGATCGATCGAATGTGTCGAGGTCCACCGACGTCGGCGATGTGCAAAGCGAGCGAGCTCAGATCATCCCATGCACATCCGATGCGACCTCCGCTTCTTTCCGCAGGCCCTGACTGACTTCTCCGAGCTACATGAGCACTCCGATGGACGGATGAACTAAACTGAACTGTAATTGTAGCTTTTCATTCATTCACTTCTCCCCCAACCGCAGTCGCAACCAGGGTTTTTTTTTGGGGGAATGACTACACCAAATAGTGCATTTAGGTTGCCCCATACTAATTTCTCAACATTTTACTCTATTTAAATACTTGCTGCAGCTACAGTAATTTTTAGAAATAATTTTTGTAATAAATAAAGGGAATTGATATGTGCACATCGGAGGTAAATTTTTACCATCAAAAATCTGAATTTGAGAATTTTGAATTCAGACTTGGATTTAGAGACCATGGTTTACTTTAGGACCATAAAAAAAGCTGCAATTGAACAATACTCAATGAAAAAGCTTATCATTTTTTACAAACAAAAGTAAAAGTAATACTTTTTTTCCTAACTAAGCTTTTTCAATGGGTGTTGCTCAATTGCAAGTTTTTTTATGGTTCTAGAGTAAACCATGGTCTCTAAATCCAAATCTGAATTCAAAATTCTCAAATTCAGATTTTTGATGGTAGAAATCTATAATTTACCTCCCAGGTGGGTGTGCAAATATCAACTCCTCGGTGTGCACATATGAATTCCCTAAATAAATTTTAAAAGCCTTGGCAACTACTATAAAAATGTAGATTGACAAACTAGCAATATCCAACTTGTAAACTAAGTGAAATATGAATATAAAGAGTTGCATGCACTTCCAAGTGGGCAAGTGGTGGGTCATGAGGTAACTTTCCAAGGTAAGGCAACCTAACTGTTGAGGCAACCTAAATGCACTATTTGGTGTACGGAGACACTCCCTCATTTGCTACAAAGCCACCCCCAATAGCCCAGCCTATTAAGTTTGAGTAGGAAATAAAATCAAAAAAATATCTTAGCGCACATCTGCGTCTACAAGCGTTGTGAACATAAAACAAATGTGTCTCTTTTGTGACATGGTCAAGAGTTAAACTAGTCGCTCCCTTCATTTATAAGTTTAACTCTTGACCATGTCACAAATGAGACATATTTGTTGTATGTTTGCAGCACTTGTTGACACAAATGTGCGCTAAGATATTATTTTGATTTTATTTCATATTTCAACTCAATAATAATCTCAAATTTAATAGGTTGGGCTATAGGGGTGTCCCCGTAGCAATTGGGGGGTGTCTTCCTAGTCCTCTCCTTTTTTTTCTAGCTTCTTGCAGCCAAATTTGAAATTGTTTTATTTGATTTTGACTTATGCATATGCATCCCTTGTAAAATCCTCCAAACCTAGGCAGGCAAGCAGGCTTTGTCTTGTAGATGAACAACGCCAAAAAAAAACCCTAGTCCTAACCACAGTGATAGAAAAGGCAAAAGTAGTGACTTAACCCTAAATGTCCAAGGCACCACATTATGGTGTTGGCAATACTTTGAAATTTTATAAAACCTAACTAGGTAGACTTCATTTTCTAATTATTATTTTTGAAGTCTAATTTTAGCATCAAAAAAGCAATTTTGTAAATGATTGTTTATAATTTTTCTATTCAAGATTTTGTGTGAGGGTGTCCTTTGTAATCTTGACTTTTTAAATGTTGAGAGCTCTTGGAAATAAGCCTCAAATACACTAGACCTTGGAGAAAAAAATTACACCAAAAATTCATTTAAAAAAAAATGTAGAGGAGATTTTAGAAAGCTGTAAATTGATTGGAGTTATGTATGTTATGCCCTTTAACCCCGTATTTTTCATGTGACCATTTTTTTTAGATTTGACATGTGGAAAGAGGATTGAAAGACTTCAAGTCATTTTCACAATTTTAACACCCTCTTGATCAAACATTGTAATCTTTCAATCCATGAATGGTATTGTTGTGTTTTCTTTTCTTGTGTGATCTCTAACATATGTAGTTTGATTTTGTACAATTACAATTTTAAAAAAATTAATACAACTTACCAAAATTTTGGCTTTTTGTCAACTTTAAAAAAATTCCTAAAAACTCGAATAGTGCCTTGGGCATTTAGGGATTAACCCCCGAGCGCCCATCACGTGTTTTAGAATTGGGGACCAGATGAGCATTTCAATGGGCACCAGAGCTTGAAAAAATATATCCAAGAAAAAATGACCGTAGGATTGGAAAGAATACGACCTTGTTGCTGATGGGAACTAGCCTTGATAGATTCTACCGTACTAAAAGAAAATGTAAATGAATTTTATTTTTGATCTCCAGCAACATGATCCCGTTGGCTGGGCACTCAGGGGTTAAGGGGTTTTACTTTTTAGTTTTCCAAAGTACTGCTACTTTCGATCTTGACTAAAATGATGAAACTGTTTAAGTCCAAAAAATATCACCACATCATTCCAATGTATGTAAATTCATCCAAAGGTGACAAAGTCATCATGCTTCAAGTTCATTTGGAGTGCTTTTTAACAATTATCTCTTTTCAAACACAATCAATATTTTGCGTTATTTTGCCTATAAATATTTTCAAAACTACAAATATGCCAAGTGTTGTCACTGAAAAATATGGAACAAAAGGAAGACCAATAACCTATTATTTTTAGAGTCAAGGTGATTCCAAACAAGAGGCATCCATCTTATTAGAATGGCTCACCTGAGGATTTGGGTAGGTTCTAGGCAATAAAAGAGAACTCTTCACATTTCTAGGCACACAAAGAGTGGTTTAGGTTTAGCCATCCAAAGCATCATTAACTTGCTTATCTAGAGATAAGATTTGAGTGATTTTTCTGATTAGGTGACATATTGAGTACTTGGGTTTGCCAAATTGAATTATAGGATTTCTTATCTTGAATATATATTTGGCACTCAAGTAATTTCACAAGAATTTTTTTGGAGGGATTATCATTTTTTGGTGAAATTGCATCAAACTCCAATGGATGTAATTTTTAATTACACAATACTTTCAACTTTGTGAGCAAGATTGATATAGGTTTCAAGAAATACAAGGGCCATGAAAAAAAATATAGGAGTTGGTTAAGAAACTTCCATGCAAAATTAGAAATCAAAACAAAAATTCACAATCATTGCACAAAATGTAACTTTTAAGTACATCATGGGAATATGGGCTCATAGTATTTTTGAAATTTTGCCCAACTATTTAAATGGATATGTTTGTATTATTACCACAGAATTCTAATTCTAATGCATAAGATATTAGAAGATAAAATAAAATAGTAATTAGTCACAAAAATTGGGTGGATAATCTATATAAGAGGGGAAGCGTCCTTGTTACATGGCTCCCTTATGATAAAATTAACACAATTTGTTCAAATTTAGATGATTGTCATATGAAAAAAACACATCAAATTTTGTACACCTCTAAAAATAATTCCCATTACATAATCTAATTGAAGCCTTAGGGGCAATATTTAAAAACAAAAGCTTTAAAATATAGAATAATTTTGACAAAACTTAGCATCAAATAGATAAAGAGAAATCAGTTGACACATCTAGATGTACAAAATTGATAAGCAATTTACAACTTTGGTGGTCAGAATAATGAAATAATGGCAACATTTGTGTATTGAAACAAAGAGCAGTGTAAAGCAACTAGTGTGCAAAACGTGAAAGATTTTTGGGACTTAGAAAAATAGGGGCATATTGGGCCTGTTTATTGGTTGTATTGGCGATGCTCTTGTATAGAACCAGGGAACAATTCGTGACTTAATTATCTCTGGCCAGATTTTTGACATGTTAGACTCACACTGACGCAAAAGTGGGGCCACTTTGAGAAACTCAAGGAACCACTTTAACCCTTAACCCCCAAACGTCACAAAAGCCCTTTGTGGCCGTATGTATGGCTGTATGTACAGATGTATTTGAGCTGTTTTGAGGGCTTTCCAAAAAATTTATGCACCCATCATCATACAATCCTTCAATATGTATGGTTGTAACACTTAATTTTTAGCTAATTCAAACTTCTAAATATTGGTTGCGACTGTATTTGGTACTGTAGCTCCAAAGCCCAAGGGCCCCTTAGGGATTAAGCCCCATGCATGTAACCGCGGCCTGTCCCAACTGTAGAAGCTACAATGTTTTTGACTGTGTCCACCTATAGAATTGTTCTTAAAAGTTGCAAAAGTCTATAGTGCATGCTGATTTCATAAAAATTGCACTAAGAGCAACTTGGAACACTGTGATTCTGAATTTTCTCACAATTTGATAACAAAAAACATGAGTGCATTTTGTGAGACTTTTTTTTTTGCATTTCATGATGGACCATGTGTTTATGGTCACATCTGAAAAAAAACAAATGAAAAACAACTTTATCTTGCCATACATAAGGTTATCTTAGAAGCTAGAGGACAAAAAACGTCCTCCTTGACGTTTAAGGTTAAGGATTTGTAAGAATGTGAGGGTAGATTAGGAAATTAGAAGAGAGATTCTTTGATTTTCTTTTTTAAATGGGCCCATTTGTCATTGTGATGTTGTTGACTACTCCATTTTGCTTCACTTGAAGTGGCATTGTAAGAGCTTCTCCTACCACCCGCCAAATGAAGCCCCTAGAAATTAGATTTGGAGGGGACAGGAGCAGCAAGTAGTGCAATTAGGCGAGAAGCTCCCATGCAACTCAGAAGGTTCTGGGCCTACACTTGTGTTACAACAAATCTCACTAGTACATCTAATGTTGCAACGTGAACAATGCTTGGCAGGGGCCGTGAAGGAGGCTTGGAGAAACCTTGAATTTGAAATGAAAGTGGCTAAACCTAAATGGCCCCCGCTCTTGTACATTGACGAGTACATTACTTTTGGAGACTTGAATCGCAAAAGCCGTTGTCGTGATGTAAATCATGGCATGTAATAAATATGTGAGGTTTGATTCAATTATAGTTTGTGTGAGGTGTTGTACTCTTTTTCCTTCATCCGCGGTTTTGTCCTTGATGAGTAAGGTTTTCTCAAATAAAGTTTTGATGAGGCAACAACCATATAGAATTGTTAGTTAACTAGAATCTATTGGAGTTTACTTTAGTAAAGAGATTCCAAAGACCAATAATAGAAAGTAGTTTCTACCTTAGAGTTATTTTAATTAAAGTAACTCAAGGACTAATATTGGAGGACTTTTACTTTATGTCTTCTCTCTTTAATATATAGGTGGAAACCTACTTGGAAAAAAATGAGATGTTCTTCATAAAATATATTACATACTCCAAGAGATGTACTTCATTATATATTTTACATACTCCATATTTTTCACTTCTCTCTTTTTACATGCTTTGTTTTTTTTTATCTTCTTGCAGCTTTGTTTTGATAACATGATTATATTTTATGGTATCTTTCCATTTGTTGAGTTGAGATAGGCTGCAATTAGAATCCCAGTGAATTCCCAAGGCAAACTTCTCTCTACCCAACACTGTTATGGGCGGAATGCAAAAAGGCTCATTTAGCAGGTGGCAGGAGATGCTCTGACTAGTTGCAAAATACAACTTCAAGGCTCTCCTATGGTGCGCATTCTAATTAGAGGAGTTGATTATTGCCTCCATTGGATCCGTTTTTTTCTTGTCTCCTCCATTTTAGTAATAAAAGATCCACATGGAGCAACCATTGAGGCTGTTCTTAAGGTAGAAGCACCCAAAAGTGACACTAGTTGTTTAGTGACACTTATAAGTAAACCTAAATCTAAGCGCTCCTGCATCCAAACAAGACACTCGGGCATCCAAACCAGACATGCAAGTTAACATAAAGGAACAAAAATCGTGTAGGTGGTAGTTTATGATTGGATGTGATATGATCTTTTTGTTGTCACTTTTTCAGGGGTAGTCAATCTTGGGAGTTACCTTCAACAATTCATAATTTATTCATGCAATCTCAAAAAATTCCAAAAACAATTTTACTTGCATCTATAACCATTTCTAACAAGCCCATGCCATTAGATTCTCAAGAGACCCTCCAAATTACCACATCTAAAGTAAGTGTCACTTTCGGTTGTTTCTAAGGTAGTGTGCTCATAAAATGTCCATCTAAGGGCTCATCCACCTTTTTCATGGTTTTCCGCAGATGGGAGGATTTTCAATTCATTTTTCAGTAAAAGAGAAATAGATGCGGAATGTAACACAAGTTGTTTCATGTTTTTTGAAGCATTTTTGAATTACTTATGAATTTTCAAAGTAGAAGTGTCATAGGTCCCTATTTATGACCCCAGACCTTCCAAGTACCGTACACTTGTAAGTTGTGAAGAGATTTGAAAAAACAAGAAGAATGATTGGCTCTTGCAATTAAAAACACCTTTTTTTCTATGACTAATTTAAAAACCACCAATGCATCATTTCACTACATGCTACTAGACGGTTCAAAATGTGCAAACGGTTTATGAGCACACTACCTTAGTTTGTGTAAATCCTGGAAACAGGCTTTACCCGCGCGGCCATGAAGCTCCCAAATCACAACAAGGCCTGGATGCTTGCAAATTGGCAATCATGCAATGTATCAAATTATGAATACCTGTACGAACTCCCTGACAAGGGTCGTGGACTCGTGGCATGGGAAGTCGTCTCGGAAGTCGTCAATCGTCATCAAACCTCTAATTCCCGATTGATCGTTCAAATATACATTCAATACAATAATCGAGAAAAGGCTGTGTTTCGGAATCTTCACCATAAGCCTCAAAGTCTTTTTTTAGCCCTCCCAGAGAAAGAGGTTCGAGCATTTGCCCAGCACACGACGAGGGAATCGCGCTCTCCCTAATTCTGGTACAGCATGCTGCATTGCTGGGGGTACTGCTGCACTGCTGCTGGCCTCATTTGAGTGGCCTCCTCGAACTTAAAAAGGTTGCTTTCGGTAAGCGCGCCGTAGCTGTCACTGACTCACTGGTCAGATTGTTCAAGGATTAATTTTTAACAAAGTTAAACAGCTGTGGCCTGTGGATGCCATGCGCGTCTTGTTTCTTTGGAACCGAGGGTTAAGTTAAGGTGGAAGCACCCATACCTGATAACTCAAGCCATTTTGCAACAAACTACAAAGAGTTTGAGGCAACAAATAAATTTCCCATGTAAGAAGTTAAGAAATGTTGGGGTTACAATTTTTCATAATTTTATTTGTTAATCCCTAAACGTCGAGGAGGACAAAAAACGCCCTCCGGCTCTTAAAAACAATTCTGGGATTCAGAAAAAGTCGTTTTTCATCTTTTTTTTTTTCAGAAGTGACCATAAACACATGGTTCATCACGGAAGACAAAAAATTCCCTCTTGAGATGTATTCATTTGGTTTTGTAATCCAAATTGTGATACATGGTGTTAGCTCCCAAGCTGCCCTTCTTGCAATTTTCATGAGGGCACCATGCATTGTTGACTTTTCCAACTTTTTGAAGCAATACTACTGGTGCCCATGTGCAAAATATTGTAGATTGCTACAGGCAGGGCAAGCCACGGTGATCCATCTGTCCTTTAAGGGTTAAACTAAAATTATCATGAATTTTGGGAGACAAAAAGTGCTTTGGACTCATTGCCAACCTTTAAACTCATGTAATTTTGATACTAGCCAAACTACTTCCCACCCATTATTTCTTACTTCACTTTGGGATACGTGACATGACTTAGGTGATCTCAATCTTGAAAAGGCCAGAAGAATGCATTGCAACACATCTATCTGCTGAGATTGGAAATAGTGCACCTTATTGGTTGGATATAAGACGTTGTTGACAATGGGTGCCTCCACCTTATACTTTCAGTCTTGATATGTTAGACTTCGTGAGTGAGTTCACGGGACGAAAAAACAAAAAACCAAATAAAGACTCAATCACACAATTCGAAATGGATGATATGGCTCATCCGTCCGCAAAGCTGAATTTCAAAATAATAATAATAATCGATAAGTTACTGTATTGGTGGTTTACAACAGGAGTCAGGGCCAGTGTTTTTTTTTTGGGCAAAGGCCCAATTGCCTATAAAAAAAAGGTTGGCTAAAAGGGGGAACTTTTTTCAGAAAATGCCAGGTTGCAATAATGAAAATTGCGTGGCAGCCTAGGTTTTCATAAAATCCTTATCAAATTGAAAATTGATGTCATCATTTTAAAATGATTTGAGCATCTTAATTTTTTTGAGGTGTTGCTTAATGCAATTCAATACAATACTTAAGTAATGACAATGTTTATTTGTATGTTTTCAAAAAATGACCAATGAATAATTTTTACCTACAAAAAAATCCCATGATGCTACAAAAATCCATGCATTAGGGCCACCTCTAACTCCAAATAAAATAAGGACAAAGCTAGCAAGAAATGGTTCCCAAGCATTGGTGAAAAAACCAAAAAGAAACCCTGGTTAGGGATGTACCTCAAGATTGCAATAATCGACTCCATCTTCCTTATTTAGAGTATTGGCCAGCAGGCCTCGCGCGCCAGAACTTCCTTTCAAGAAAGTGGACCAAAGGGAGACTCTGAAATAGGAGGCTAGCCATGAATTATGGTACTGGGATTCTTAATGCAATAGCCCTCCTGTATAATGTGCAGCCGGCCTCTAAATTTATCATACACCTCAGAGCAACCGTGCTCGTACTCGCCAAAATTCACTAAAAATTTACGTTTAGAAGAGCCCTCAAAATTTTAGTCCCCCACCCCTGCTCACACATTGGGATTGAGTGCTATGACAATATTTTGAGTGGCTTGGAGCACTCACCGTACAAGTATGGTGAGTGTCAAACTCTCAACATGTAAGGGCACAGATGTTCTTACACGTTACAATACATCAACAATATACATTACACAAACTGCATTTTGATTTTTATTATATTAGTGATGGATATTTGAAGATAAAAGTGAGTGCATTTCACTACACTAAATATATTGCATTTTGGTTGCCCTTACCTTGGAAACTTACCTCATAAATCATTGCTTGATCACTAGAGGCATATGCAACTCTCTAGATATTAAGATATCACATGGTTTATAGCTTGACCAATATTGCTAGTTTGTTTTTCAACAACATCACTGCTGTTATCAAGTTCATATTTTTGTGAAAATTTATTTACTACAGTAATTATGTAATTATTGATAAGAACTATTATAGAATCAATAAAAACTGATGTATTGTGGAGAAACTCTTAGAGTGGGGCAACCTAAATGCAATATTTAGTGTAACCCATCATGTTCAGTAGGTTAGATATTGACGGAGATATTTGCCCACTTTGCACTCAAAAGTCACAAGTTTCCTCCAACCCCTTTTGATGGGCAAGCGATTTACATCTCCTTGAATCGGTTGTTGATCAAGTTTTTTGATTTGCTAATTATTTATTTGGGAATTGATATGCGTATCACACCTTCTTGACTATCCCACCACACCCAGGGTAAATTTTAGATTTCTACCATCAAAAATCTGAATTTGAGAATTTGGAAGTTGGAATTGGACTTAGAGACCGTGATTTTGTCTAAAATCACAAAAAAAGTTCTAATTGAACAACACCCAATAAAAAAGCTTACCCTTTTTATAAACAAAAGTAAAAGTTATACTTTTCCCCCGAGCTAAGCTTTTTCATTGGGAGTTGTTCAATTACAACATTTTTTATGATTCTAAACAAACTTTAGATTTCTAAGTCCAAATCTGAACTCCAAATTCTCAAATTCAAGTTTTTGATGGTAGAAATCTAAAATTTACCGCGGTGTGTGGTGGGGTAGTCAAGAAGGTGTGGTACGCATATCAATTCCCTATTTAGGGCAGAGATCGATCTAACCGTTGGCCTGTAAGTATGTGGCTAAGAAAGGTGTATCTGACTTGAGAGTAGTATTTCGCCAACGTGTTTTGAAAAGCACATCAATGAGCCCTTCCAGCTTCCACAAGATATTGCCAAGATTCTACAATCATGATGTAAGGACTGCTTTTCGCATGTAAAGGTTCATGCCGTTTCAATTGGTCTCCATGTTCTTTAGTCACTTCTTACCAAAGGACAAGAGTACTTTCGAAACTGCCATTACAATAAGGAATACTTCGAACGAAGCTCGCATGCCATGCATGCAACTTCAATTGTGATTACTAGGTATGCGCATCAATAAACGGTCGTAGCCAGTCCTTGAGCTCAAGATCCCACTAAACAATTATATTAGCAGATAGAAGAAGGTTAACTCCGACCTGGTATACAGAGTGAACGAAATCAGTTGGAAATGGTTCGGCTACCTAACACTTCTGGAATTAGAAGATGGGTCCATTCTTGATGCTTTCATTAGGAGATTGATCCTGTACAGAATTGACTTGTTGTTTTTGTAAGGATATTCTCAAGTTCCAACCTGACAACAAGGTCACTTGACTTCAATATATAGTAGTGCCTCCCTAAGATGAACCTTCATAAGGAAAAACACTTGGTTAAGATGAAGTAAATGACTATCCCTGGTGATTGAGGAGCTACAAAAGCTTGTTTAGTTACAATGAATGTTTTCCTTACATGAAAAAAATATGCTGTCCAGATACCTTCATCCTATCCAGGCACTACTGTAGTTGGGTGTCATTTGGTGATAATCATTTTGCCAATGCTCATGTTTGAACCATTGCCACCTCGTTGGTGTGGCAAGATCAAAGCCTCAAAGCTATGAAAAGACCCATGGAAAAAGGGCATCCCCAGAGTGACCCTCAAAGCCACTAAGCCATGGTTGCAAGTGCCTGTTTTAATAACCAACTTTGTTGTGACAGGCAGACCGGCAGAAAGCCTGGGAATCTGAATTGCGTAGTATGCACAAACTAACGAGACCTAAATTTTTAGATGCTGGCTTCAACGTCCTTTGATCAAATGAAATTATGTATAATTTCTCTACTATTGAGTCCAGCAAGGCAAACAACAAGGTGATCAAACTATAAACTACGGCGCTCGGGGAGAAGGCCCTGGTCAGCGATTTCGCCTAAATTCTCCTGTTGTTCAGCTGCGGCTTGATGATACCCAGCCATGGCCTGGCTCATAAACTGTTGCATCTTCATAGCATTCTGCAAGTTAGGATTGAGGGGGCTGCCTGCTCGCAAGGCAGCACGTCTAGAAAGGAGACTACTAGTCAAAGCTTCAGGCACTCTTGGCAAACTAGGTCGCTCAAACTCTTCCGATTCTGAAGCTTCACCATAGTTCGACAGCAAGGCATTGAAATCTGGAACAGCCGAACCAAGAGGATCCATGAAAGGATTCATGAATGGATTCATCTTCGGGAGTGCGCTTCCAAGACCCTGCTGGGCATGGTAGGTCATGAACTGCTGAACTTTGGCCTGCAATTCCCACTGCAGTCTCACAATCTGGTACGCCATCATGAGACCCATGTTTTCCTGAAGAGACGGCCCTACGGGCGCCATTGCTTGACGGTTCACAAGGGACGGCCATCCGGGGAAAAGCTGGCTCATATTGGGAAGACCCAAATTGCTCGGTGGAAGAGGAGGCGTCGAGTTCGTTGCAGCTTGCTGGTGCCTGCTGTTGAGCTGGTTCAGCGCGTCAGACAGACTTTCGGCAGGCTCGTAAGGAGCATAACTGCCCGACGGAGTCCGTTTCGGTTGGGTCACTTTGGCGTGAATGTGAGTGCCCTCGTAGCTGGTGACCACCAGGCCAGGGTCTTCCGTCGATCTTTCTACTCGTTTTCGCACCGGGCAATTGGCGGTTGTGCAGCGGTAATAGTTCCTGCACATCATCGGCACATTGCAAGTACTCGTTAATCCACTACTCGGAAGCAGAGCATGTACAGTACCGTTTGACAATAAGTCCTCTTACCAGTCTAAACAAACACTAACTTTAACACCGCTAATTAGGATACATGAGTTTCAATCGATCGGTGTAAACATCAGATATTATCGACCTCTGATGTACCAGGTCCATGCCCTGGTCCATGTTGCAATTGTATGTTACTATTTCGGTTCCCACATCTAACGACTTTTGTTCGATAGTGCGGAAATGTGGCATATGAACATATCCTTATAAACCTAATTTGCGGATCTGTGCAATAATGGATTTAGAACATCATTTTGTCACAATGGCGCAAGGACCTGGACGAGAATGCACGATAAGACTTTGGGAGGCTGGGAAGAATGTCAGAATATATATTGTTCTGACTGTGTATGTTTACTAAATCTGCTTACATGCTTTGCAGTTCAGATCATCGCTGGACCCTCGTCTCTTCTCTTCTCACCTCTCTGTACATATTAAATGAAATGAAACAGAACCGGATTACCGCCATGATTTTAACGAACTTGACGTGTGAGTGGAAACTAGCTCTTAATCCAGATCGTCAAACTAGAGTAAAATATGAACAGAATCAGGCTCGCATGGAACCCAGCTCTAAACCAGGCCTCAGTTGAATGATGCGACCGTCTAGGAAGTGTTCTCGATCGAACTATTGATAATTTTTAAACTCACTGGCTTTTAAAGTTGCATAACAAGATGCTTCATTGGAAGACTTTTAACGTACGAAACAGATATATTTATCTCTCGAATCTTATCGGTACGAAGAAAGCTAATTTCTTGACAGACAAGAGTATCTGTGCACAAAACCTTGGATGAGGGCTGTTCTTCACAGGCTTTTGGCCATACTTTCGCCATTTGTAACCGTCGTCCATTATGTCGACCTCAGTTCTTGTTTTGATCGAGTAGCGCGGTTCACGCAATCTTTTCGGACCCTTCATCTTTGGCTGCTTCACCCTGCCAGTCGCATCACAACACAATCTCTGAAGTAAGAACCCAGCTGAGATTTCAATTATTCGATCTGCAAATCACCCGAGGTGCCAGAGTCGATCTAGTACACTATAAAAGGTAAGATTGTTATGTTACACCAGCAGGAACACTGTAAATCGAAATCAGCGGGAGTCATGCCCAAGGAATAGCCAACTCACGATTTACGAACGGGGTTTTCCACTTCCATATCTTCCCCTTCACTGCCATCGTTAGTCTCTTCGTCTGGCTCGACGGACTTCCGCTTGCGCCTCTTGCCCGCATCCTCGCCCGAGCCAGTGGATTCACTAGTACCGACCTTGCAGAGCTCGCTACTACTGCACGGGTCACTGTCGCCGCTGACGGACGTCGACACACATTCGGAGTTGCTCACCCTGGCCAAGTCCAAGCTTTGCGCCTGCTTCACATGAGCAGCCGGCACTGGCGCCACTGCTGAAGCTGCTGCTGCTGCTGCTGGAGGGGCCAAGGCTGCGGCTATTGGAGCGTTCGCACCGCCCACGGCAGACTCCGAATTGTTCACCCTCGGACTCAAGGACTGAATAAACCTGCATGGATCCGAAAACATGGGTGAGGTACACCACGAGCCCAGGTCGGGGAGCCCGCCCAAGTCTCCGCGAGGCGACACTAACCCCCTCGGAGAAAACGAACTGAAATCGAAGAATTGCGAATCGTGCAGATATTGCGCCCACGCTAAATGATCTTTGGGCGAGTCCGCAGCTTCCACGGCCTGGTTTTCACCCGAATTGCTCATCCTCTCACTTGGCTCCATCATCGCCTTCCGTTCTGGCGCCCTGGCCATTGAGAGCGATTTGAGCGTCAATGAGAACGATTCAGAACTGTCTCGCAATCCGTTTTGTACTATCAAAACTTCGTATTTCCCTTAGCTAGAAACAACCACCGCTGCTATGTACGTACGTCCCAGGCTCCGCTCACCTCGTGTCGAATTTGTGAAAGAGTCGCAATTCTGTGAAAGCTCGAGCAAGAGCTAGGTGGATTGAGAAGGTGACGGAGAACGACTGGGTGGAAAGTTGAGGTGGATTCAAAGGAGACTGGCAGGAGCACCACCGCAGTGTGAAATCTAGCGTGAAGTGTATGCCGGCCAGTCCCGCTCTACCGTACGTGTACAAGGCGGCTGGGAATTTGAAAGCGTGCTGGAGGTTTGGCTGAGAGTGTCGCCCTCGTCTGACAAGAGGGAGCTGTGCCGCACTTTATACAACCATCCGCGGCCTGGACTGGCATGGAGCTGAGGTCAGACGTCGCGGCTCAATTCAGATCCGCGGATTCAAACGTCACGCGGTTGGACGAAGAGACTCTCTTGTACGCATGGTTCATGCAGCAGCTTGGCGGTGGCGGACGTCGAGGAGATCCGGAGATGTGCGACTGCCATGGCCAGAGGAGTCGAGGGCCATTATGTGAGGCCCCTCTCGTTCCAGTCTCTTTCCCTTCTGGCTTCAGGTGCATTTCTCTTTCCCTCATTTACTCCCTCCTTTTTTCTCGTCTTTACCAGTTCCATCTCTTTATGTCGGATATTGTGGATGCTATTCCTCTTTATTTCTCTGGGTATACATCTACGCTTTCTCTGTATTTTTCTGGGTATAAATCTTTCTTTCGGCTCGGATTACTGCACAGAACGTCATATTCGTTAATTTGGGTCAAAACGGTCATTTTGGGACTTGAAAATTTGTGAAGATTGGGGTGATCACCCCAAAGCTAGCCCCTTTGGTACATTTGTCCTCACCTAAGAGGAGGAATTTGTGAGGGAAAATATCTTAGTGGCTCATACCAAACCTCATACTTTTGAATTTAGTTTGAGGTGACTATTTTAGATTGAGGTGGAGTACAAAATGGTACTTTTGTTTTTCCCACATCCACGAGTATGACTGTCAGTCATACGTCGATGTGGGACCAAGGTGGAAACGCATTGTTTTTTCACTAGTTAAAAAATGTGAAAGCTTAAATCTTTACTATGTGGAGATTGATTTTATGAATTTTCAAGTTATATTTGGATTGAGACCCTGCAGCTGTAGTCTGGTACCCAAAAGAAGGATACAATTGAACAAAAAAAACAGGGGGCAAATTATTACTATTACCCTTGTTTGAAAAAACACCCGAGCCCTAGCTTCCGCCCTGGCCCCACATCGACGTATGCGTAGTAAACTGAGCCCTTTCTTCCCCCCAAAGCAACCTTTTTTTTCCAGCAGGAAGCAAGTGCAGGGGGACAGGGGATCTGGCCTCGGTGGATGGTGGAACTCACGGATGCTAAAAACAGTGGAAATGGAATAAGCAATAGTCGATCTGACTATTATGGCCTATTCTGTTCAGCGGAAGTTAGTACATGTTAGCTATGGCTATTTCAGCTCGACTTGTGCGCCAATGCAATTTTTGGTGATTATTGTAAATGAAAATATTTAGGGGAAATATCAAAAATACCCTTCAATTCTTTCAAAATATCGAATATATCCCTACCCTGCTTTTGTGTAGGGTTATCAATTATACCCCTACTTCTTTAGGACCCTCTATTATTATGAAACATCTAATTTTAATATATCCTTGTATTATTTGAATTATAAAAATATCCTTAACTCTCTTGGGCCTCTTTTTGTAGGTTTTTGTAAATAATTGGATAATAGATAATGGAAAGTACAAAAATTAGATGTAAATTGAATGCAAGCCAAATATTGGAAGCAAGCTCCTTAAGCTCTATATAGGATATTTGCATGTAAGTTTATTGTGGTCAAAGCCATTAATACCATATTTGTTAAATTGGGAAAAATGGAGGTACATTAGAACTCCTCTAAACCGATATCCTCTACATTGATATCCTCTATAATCTAATATATAACACAAATCTCAATGTCAGACCATACATGTCATAAACCAAAGTAATTAATTCTATAATAGTAATGCTCCTTGGTGCTATCTAGGCACTAACCTTAAGGTCACTTCACTTACACTTCCACAAAATTAACTAATAACTTACTTAAACTAATCTAGTTCTTGGAATCCCAACCATATTAGTTTAGAGGAGTTCTAATGTATCTTTTTGTACTCCACTTTAAACCCAAAAAGTTACCTTAAACCAGATTCAAAGGTATTAGATTCAATTTGAACCACTAAGATTTTTTCCCTTGCAAATTCCTCCTCTCAAATGAGGGCATGTGTACCCAAAAAAATGTTGCGAGCTCGATTTTAGACAATCACCTAAAACCTTTAGAAGTCCCAAAATGTATTGTTTTTCCCAATTATAACGAATATGGTGTTCATTGCAGTGATTAAATAGTAATTTTTGTTGTCATCTTTATATTTTGAAAAATTGCAATAAAGACACACAAAAAACTAGGGATATTAATGATATTCTCAAAGAACTAGGGGTTATTTGATATTCCTACCAGCATTTTTTAGTGGCAATTTTTGCCAGCTTTGACAAATTTTAGCAAGTGATTTCTCTTCTCTTTAAATATCCTTCAATGTGAAATGAACACGAAGCACTCTCTGTCGGTTTTAAAAAAAGATATTTCCTATACAAAGCTAGGGATATTTTTTATATTTCAAATAACATAGGGGTATATTTGATATTTTGAAAGAATTGGGAGATATTTTGAAAAAATTGAGGGATACTTTTGGTATTTTCCCAAATACTTACCATATCTCTGTAATTTATTCTTCACTACTGTATTGCCGGACTAGAAATCCGCACAATTCTAAAAAACCTTTAAGTTGAAAAAAGAAAAAAGAAAAACCTAATGAGTCACTGGGGTTGAGTCACAGGGCTTGATGTCATAGGACGTGAACTTTTAATGCAAGAGGATTTAGTGGAATATGGTTTAATTTGGATCCAAACTTGAATGAGCAGTTCATAACGTTCAGTGCGCTATCAAGTAGCGCCTTCCTCCAGATGAAATGGTGTGGAATATTTCACATCCATCTTTAGCTATGGGGATATTTGGTTAAATTTGTCATAGAGTTTATGAAAATGAGGCTCAGTTTGAGGTAGTACGCTCAAAAACCGCCCATCTAAGGGCTCATCCATCTTTTTCATGGTTTTCCGTGGATGGAAGGATTTTTAGTTCATTTTTCAAACAAAGAGAAATAGATGCGGAATGCAACACAAGTTGTTTCATATTTTTTGAAGCATTTTTAAGTTACTTATGAATTCTCAAAGTGCATGTGTCATAGGTACCTATTATTAACTTTAAACCTTCCAAGAACCGTTCACTTGCAAGTTGTGAAGACATTTGAGAAAGCAAGGAGAATGATTGGCTCTTGCAATTAAAAACAAATTTTCTTCCATGCATTCAATGAGTTGTAAGAGGTTAATGTAAGAACCACCAGTGCACCATTTCACAACAAGCTATTGGATGGTTCAAAATGAGCAAACGGTTTTCAAGCGTACTACCTTAGTGCAAATACGTCGATGTGAGGGCCAGCCATGTTAGAAAAAATATTAAAAAAAAAAAAAAAAGGTCAAATGAAGTTCGTGGATGATACCTGAAGAGAGGGAAAGGCACCCTCTCTTTAGGCTATTGAATGTTATGTTAGACGATAAGCCATGCGGGAAGGACAGACCTCCACTCAAAGTCTCATACGGAGTAAGGTATGTTGAATATTGCATTTAGGTTGTTCCACACTAATTTCTAGACATTTCACACTATATGAATATTTATTGCTACTACAGTAGTTTTCATGAAAAATGTTTTCACAAATCATTTTTAAAGGGCTTGTGAACAATAGTGAAGTTGCAAAAAAAAAAAACTAGTGGCTCCCAAGTCATAAATCATGTGAAATGTAAGTACTTAGAAAGATGCATGCACCTTTGAGTGGTCAAACAATGAATCATGAGGTAATTTACCAAGGCAATGTAATTGTCAAGACAACCTAAATGCAATATTTAGTGTAGACATACCCATTCATGACCCTTTAGTAATCCCAACCCATATGCATCCATGGTGCTCACTTCAGAATTGAAATGAATACTCTAGATACACATGGGGTTGGAATTACTAAAGGGTCGGGAATGGGTATGTCTACTTTATGAGCTTACTCTGCTACAGCAAAAGACTTGGTATTTACACTTAGGGCATCTCCACCGGTCCAAACTTGCTCAAAGTTTTCCATCTGGTTTGGCAAGGCTTGAAGGCTCTCAATCTCCACCCATGCTCTTTGAAAAGGTGGCCTTACACTCCAATGCACCCCATAAATAAGCAATTGACCACTTATCTAGGGAAGTAGAGGATAAAGTTCACTAAGATAAGGGTGAATAGTGAATGAATAGTGGCTTGAAGAGTGGCTTGCTAGACTTGCTAAGAGCACCTCTACTCTTCCTTGCCACATTGCAGAGCACCAGGCCCAGTCTCTAAAAGCCTTGGAAAACGGGTCCAGCCATGACATGCCAAACAGGAAACGATGAGTGGCCTCGCCAAAATCTACTCCATGGACACCAAGTTCTAGTGCACTAGTTAAAACTTAGCGTGCTTGATTTTTGCAATGCGGCTTGCTATGATATGCTTGCACGTCCAAAAAAGCTGGAAAGTGTTTGCTTTTATCTTGAAAGCAGACATGCAGTGCTTATTTGCGGAGAGAGGCTTGATCTCCAGCCCAAAGCCATGCACTTCAAACAAAAAGTTGCATTGCAAACCCTGCATGGCGTGCTCTGTTTGCAAAGAAAGGCTGGAGAAGCTCTAAATAAGAGAGTTTGAGAGGGTTTTGAGAAGGACCTGGACACTTTTCATCCACTATGAGCAAACCCTAGCCACCGGTGGAGATGCCCTTAGTCTATAAAAGGTATCTTTAACAGGCATTTGAAACTATTTGAGGTACTAGAAAAGTACAATGATTGAAGTTTAACATTTAAAAAGCTATACTAGTGAGTCCTTCCAAACTAAGTGGCAAAACTCAAAATCATCAAGTATATTGTTCTTAACCCCTAAAGTACCAAGGGTGTTTTTGAGAAAAATCTCAGAAACTGCCATCTTTTAGTGCATAGTCCAAAATTGAAAATAAAAATCTTTTTTCTCAATTTCAACCATACAAAAGTGTGCAAAACATATAAAATAATATGTGCAAAAAAATTCAGCCCATTTGATCTAGTGGATTGTAAGATTATAATGTTTGAAGTGAAAAAAACTACTTTTTTTATTCCTGCAAAACAAGGTCAGCAAACTTTGACCCTTCCTAGAGTGAAATTTTTGATCTACACAAATTTGAGCTTTTTGACCATTCACAAGTATATGATGTTAGGTTCACTCACAAAAAATTTCAAATGCAAAAGTACAATCTAGCTTGTTCTAAATCATCCTACAATGCAAAGAGGTTAAGCAAATTGGCAATACATTAGTCATTCTTTCATGATTTCTTGTGCAATGAGGAAATCTTTTTTTTGAAATATGAACTGTAAAAAGTTAGAGACAAACATTTAAAACATATGAAAAAAAGTTTCAAGAGCTTTGGATTTATAAATTGAAAGATAACAAGACTTGAAGTTAGAGGATTATTTATTTCTTGAAACTGCCCAAACATAGTTAACAAAGTTTGACTCCCTTCAAAATGTGATGTGAGAGCTTAAGCTTTTTTTTTGACAATTGTACATTATGTTTTTTTAGTAACCTACTTGCCAAATTTCAAAAGTGGATGAAAGTTTTAGCATAAGATTCTCCAAAGATTCTCAAATTGCCCAAGTTGCCCAATTTCCTTTGAACACCATAACTTTTGAACCAGGCATCCGATTGGGGAATAATTTACATTTCCACTTGGAGAACACATATTTGCACCTTGTGTAACAATTTTGAGAAAATCGAATAAAATTGACTCCATATGACCCTACCCGAGTTCTCAACTGGCTGTTGAACAGCCATTTGGTCCTTTAGGGGTCAAAGAACATAACTTATTGTATTTATACATCAAATGGGCAAACACTAGTAGAAAAGTGATGTGCAACATCAAAATGCACTAAATGCAATATTGGTTAACCCCTGAGTGCCCAGGCTGTATCCACCAAAATCAGGGTTTTTGGAGACCAACAATTTTGATGCATCGTACCTTGGTCAATCGGATGATTCACAAAAAATGACCATTGAAAATAGTGGAACACCTACTTAGAAAACGGCTTGCAATTTTTGGGAACAACTCACCGCGGGAGTTGGGAGATTATAAGATTTGATCAGACAACATGTAGTGACAAAACTTCATTTTTTGGTAGGTAGTAGTTATTTGATGATTTTTACAAAATTCTATAAGCCCCGGATTCATCTCAAATTTTGTGAGCAGCAAGATCATATGTGAATGCACACACTTGTAAATTATTGAAGATTGCACTTCTTTTCCTGTCAAGTTTTAGGGCTTCAAATTGCTAATGCACGGAAAAAAATGACCGGCATAATCGGTGACAGTTGCCATAATAAGTGTCTAGAACATGATTGAACCCTTGCCAACAACTTTCCCGCTACTACAAAGCTTACACAAGGAAGCTTGCGTGGGATATTGACCGGTTGTAGCATGTAAAACGTTGATTGCTAAACCACCCTCATTGCCCCGTATAGTGTTTCACCAAATCAAATCTCTTGCAGCGCTTATACAACAATTTGGGTTTCCTTGCCATTACTCCATTGACATGGACAACTTAAATGCCTTCATAATTGTAGTTTATAGCAAGACCAAAAAGTTAGATCCAGTGCCTCAAAACAAGGCTTCAAAATCTAGAGCGACCAAAATCTGGTTGCTCAGACGCTCATGGGTTAACCCCTAAAGGACCAAGGAGCCCATTTTGGGCTTTATGAGAACTTAAGCAAGCTCTATTGACTTCATAATTTGGAAAATTTTCATGTAATTTTTAGGATGGATGCTACTCATCATAATCTACATGTGAAGCTTTATTTTATGTCATTCCGATAAGTATTGCAAAAGTTAGAAGGTCTTTTCAATTTCAATGTCAAATCGGCAGCAAAAAATATATTTTGATTTTGATTTTGATTTTTATAGAATTGTATAGATTGATACCTACTCAAGAAAAGTTGAATCACTCAATTCCAAATTATGAGGTACGAGTTAAAAGGAGTTTTACTTTGCGGGCAATGAAGGTAGGAAGAGGGTAGAAAAAACATATAAAGTTATCTTTTACTCTCAATTTTGAAAATTTTCAAATGAAAATGAAAATTTGAGTTACTAATTGTTTGTTAGAGCATTCTCACTGTTGGGATTAACAATTTTCAAATTCTTCCAAAACTTATTAGCATATTAGTTATATCTTTCATTCATCAGTACCTTTCACTTTAGTATTTTTGTAAAAATGAATCCAAAATTTTTTCTAGTTAAATTTTTTTATTCATGCTTTCAACCCATTTTCCAACATATTGCCAAAATTGCACAAGAAATACAACATACATGTTTTTCTCTAAAAAGTTTGAAAAACAGAACTTCACCTTCTAGAAGGACTAGAAAAGCCTACATTTTGAAGTTTAGGCACATTGATCTTGCAATTGGTGGGGATATTCATTCTAAAATTTTGGGACAATGTACTTGTGCAAGTCAACCAAAGGATCCTACGGTTGGATTTGTTAAAAAGCAAGTTTCAATGAAGATTTTGACCCTAATTTGGGGACTAGTATTTTGAAGCAGTTTTGGGCCTTTAAACACAAAAGAATTTTAGGGTTAATTTGGAAAGAAAAACCCCAATTTTGGGACTTTTTAATTTTTAATTTGAAGAGGTTTTAGGTGATTCATAGTGAATTTTATGATAATTTCTTGAATACTTTATATCAATGATAAAATATCTTGAAGAAATTATTAAAAAAGCTCAATTGAATTTATCAGAATACTCTCACAAATGCAAAATTTCATACACCAAAAATTGTTTTTGAGAAAGTCTTTTCATTAGAAGAAAAACATGCAATAAACAACTAGATCACAACAATTGTACAACACCTATACTATTGTAATTGAGTCGTTTTGTGGTTGTTGCATAGTTGTTGTATAATCAATTAGTTGTTGTGTAGTTGTTGTGAATTAGTGATTTATCGTCGTTTTCTTCTAATGCATCCCAAACTAACAAATACTCCCTTTGTCCCTCTAAAAACGTCCAATAAGACACATTTCTTGTACCACTACAATCCCTTCTTTTGTTGATTTTAAGTATTGAGAAAGTGTTTGCCAAATTCAATGATTGCATGGTAGCAAAGCGCTAGGGCCTTTATTTTGTCAAAAGACACTTGAAATTGCCACTCCTATGGCAAAGAGCAAAAAAGTTTGAAGAGTGGTCTTTTTGCATTTCTTACTGTAGGATCTTGTACTAGACTAGTATGAGAATGTGCAAAAAAAAATTTCAAAAGCTTTGACCGTTCAAATTGCAAGATAATTGCATTTAAATTGTAAAAAATAAACTCTCTGCACCTTGCATGACTAGATTATTTGACTTTGAACTTTTTTAACTTCAAAATTTTGCTCCACAAAGCTTGGAGGTTCAAATCTTTATGATGGAGAATTGAGTTGAGAGTCTTTGGAAAAAAATCAAAACAAAAAATACTTAATTTTCATTCTTATAAAAAACATTAGGTAGAAGAAGGTATGAGATTGAACAAAAACTTAATTTGTTAATAACCCTGCAATGGAATTGAAACGCAATAATCCCAATGGTGAGATTCTTTTAGAAAGCAAACTTCATCCTTTTCAACAATTTAAAAAAAAAAAGAGTCAAACTTGCATTCAAAAATTAAGTTTATAACTTATTTTTTCAAGAAGATGCTTGAGGTGACTGAAAAACAAGATTGTCCATAACTTTCTCATAACTAGTCCACATAAGCTTCAAATGTAGGCAAAACTATAACCTATGAGAATAAATAAATAAACAAATAAATAAAAGGTTTTGTAAAAAAATTGCCCGATTTCCATAAATTTTGGTGTACCTAGGCATACCTTTTGCTCCCAGGCATAGATTGGAATAAAAAAGCATATTCCCTAAAAGCTTGTTTTTCTATCTTCAAAAAAAGTTTCAAAAAATCAAGACAAAAATCGAGGCCGTAGGTACCTACCCAAAAACCCATTTGTCCCCCGCGGGGACACTCAGGGTTTTAGGGGTTAAGCAATTAGAGAGCATTCCTCTCCTAGCAAGCTTGGCCTTGCCCATATGAAGTATCATTGTTGATGCTAATCTTTAAAGCATCAATAATGAGGAGTTGGCAACATGCACAAATATGGTACTTTTGCATGGAATTTGGGTGCCCAAGTGGTGACATCAAAGCTATAGATTTTGTGTACATTTGGTAGATGATGTATTGATTCTAAAATGCATGTGTGACTAGCACAAAGACCAAAATAATGAGGAGCTGGTAGCATTCACAAATTATGCACAAATATGATACTTTTAACATGAAATTTGGATGCCTAAACAACGACATCATGATTGGAGAGTTTGCATACATTTGGTAGATGGTATGTTGATTCTAGAGTGCATGTGTCACTAGTACAAAGACCAACAATATAGTTAATTCTTGGCGAGGAAGCTTTTTTGACGTTTTTAGAAGGACTAAGGGAGTATTGAGTTACTGTCAAAATTTGGTGCCATATGCCCATTTGGACACAATGAAGATTTCATGAATAACCTTCAAAAGAGCAAGCGCCATGCCTTGAGTGGCTCTAGTGATCTTATGTAGTAAATAGAGAATAAAAACATCTTATTGTTACAAGAGTCATCTTTTGGATTGTGTACTTTATTTTATATTACAAAAAAACTATTGCTTGATAACAGCAATTATAGCATTATATATATATATATATATATATATATATATATATATATATATATATATATATATATATATATATATATATATATATATGCGCGCGCGAGCATGCACACACATTTGCAATAAAATTTAGTATGTAGAGGTCTATTGGATTGTTTACTATACACAAGAAGTATTGGATCATTTGAACTTTAATAATCAAATGTTATTTCCACAATAATTCATAAGTAAAAAGAAATCATATTAAGTTATATAAGTTATATGTTTTGTTTTTCTTTGTGGTCTGTCAAGATTTTTTTTAATAAAGGATGAAAGCATTAGAATTTTTCACAAAATTCAACAGTACCTACAAGGACTTTTCTCTACACTTCTATCTTGAACTCCCATTATTCTATTACACTTTATCACCAACAAAATATCACAGCTTAATACAGTGAGTTTTAACCCTCATTGCCCATGGACGTTCTCGACTATCTCAAAATTTGCTCTTGGATGAATAGAATGACAACATTTTGATAAGTTGCATCATTTAAAAAAATTAACCGTACAAATTCAAACTAGATATGTTAGAGATCTCAAAGGAAAAGAAAACACAACAATATCACTTATGGATTGAAAGATTTTAACATTTGATCAAGATGGTGTTGAAATTGTGAAAGTGATTTGAAGTTTTTCAATCCTCTTTTCACATCTCAATTTTAAAATTGAGGATATCAAAAAAGAATATGAGTATGTAAAGTACAGCATGTGTAACCCTGATCAATTTACGGCTTCTTAAAATCTACTCTACAAATTTTTAAATTAAGTTTCTAATGTGATTGTTTCTCCAAGTTCTAGTGTACTTTAGGCTCATTTCCAAGAGCTCTCAACACTAGAAAGTGAAGATTTGCAATGGACACCCTTGCACAAAATCTTGAATAGACAAATCATAGTCATTCATTTTCAAAATCAAGTTTTTGATATTAAAACAGGACTTCAATAAGGATAATTGAAAAAAATTACCACTAAAATTTATCTTCAAGAAAAGTAAAAAAATTCCAAATGAAAATGCAGGGTGGATAGTTTTGGTCCCCTTGGGCGGTGAGGGGTTAAAATACAAAAACAATAACATATGTGCTAAGAGAGAGAGAGTCCAAACTTCAAATAGTCTAAACAACCCCATAGTGATAACATTTGAATGGAAAAATCATGTAGAAAAACCAAGGCCAAGCATACTTGCCATATTTTCAGCATGGCCGGTTTGGTCATGCAATGATTCAATCCATGCAAGTTGAAACTGGATAGTGGTCTTTCCCCACTTGATGCAAGTACGTTTTGTCCAAGCAACATTGAAGCATGGCAAGCTGCTTTTCAAAGTTGAATCATCACTGAGATTTTAAATAGACTTTTGGGCTTTCCCAGAGTCCACAATCTCTGAGTTTTTATTCAGTTTCCACTTCAGTTTCGATATGTATCATTTGTGTGTGTTCGTGATTTTGAAGAGAAGACACGTGTCAAGCGTAGCTTAGAGAGGGAGCCATACAGGGGTTGCATTGGAATTGCACGTGGTCGAATTCTCAGGGCAAGGAATGTAACGTGGTCGTCCTTTCATGGCCCAATGCTGAGCATGATGTCAAGTTGGTTGGAGTGCAGGGCAAAAGCTTGAGGCCTTGAGCAGCCCATGGCCAGCATGTTCCTGTCATTCATCTGCTCTTCAGCAAACATTCAATCTTTGAAAGGAGTCCAATGCAAAGCACAGAGCAGAGGAACATCGTGCTGGCACTCGTATAGACGACCTTCCATTCTGTATCACTCTGACACAACCTAGATCAGCGGCAGCGTTCCGGCCATAGTGCGGGAAAAACCGGCTGCTAGTTCATAGTTAGCCGGTGAAATTGAGAAAAAAACTGGTTGCATTTTGAAATTGTTAGCAAAATACTTGGTTAGATTTTGTTAAAAAATCTAAATATAGTATGTTACTATGTAAATTTAATAAAAAATATTTGGAGCAGTCTGGTAAAAAACTAGTTGAACACGGAAAATGCCGGTTTTTAGCTGGTGAAGCCCAAAAAATTTCCCGAACACTGGTTCTGGCTCCATCTAAGGTAGACTGACCAGAGTCTAATTTTTGCTTTTGCCAGGGTAGAGCAACCGGCACCCCATAATGCACGCAGGTAAGGAAAACTTGGTTAAAAATGGAATAATGAATGATAAGCAAAAGCTCATCCAAACAACTACTAATATAAGCTACTTTCATCTAGGATATGGCAAGCTAGGTTCTTGCTCCGGGAGGGATTTGGCGATATCATCCAATTTTTCACCCAAATTTCTTAATGTATGTGTAGCCACTGGTCTTTTGAGGTAAGGTTTTGGCAAAAATTTGCCAATAAATTAAACAATGAGACAAATCCATACCCGACAGTTTAACCCCTAAAGGACCATTGTCCCTTGGGGGGACACCTGCGATTTTGAGCATGTATCTTTGGATAAGCTCTTTTGTGTGTTTTTTTGAAATTTTTTTTGAAGGTGGGGAATTTAGAGATCTATGTGGGCATCTAATTTTTTCTTCATTTGACATTCGACAAAGAAGTTATGCATAAATTTATCAAAACTAGGGGATGGGCTATTTGGGCAATCCAAAAAAATTCTTTAACAACTGCATTTTTTTAAAATAAAAATTTGGAATTGGTTCTTAAGACTTTTTTTTTATATGTGCAAAGCTTTGAATCATTCAATTTTAATCAATAAGATGAAAGTCATGAGGAGTTTTTGTTTGCAGGCAATTATGGATTCTCTAGTCTAAAATAAACTTTGAAGTCCTTTATTTTACTCATTTTCAATATTTTGAAAAAAAAAATTATACTAAAGGAAATAGATTTTTTATCACAACATTACTATTGTTGGGATTTGCATTTCTCATTTCAATAATTAAATTCTTAACAATTTAGTGTTTTGACTCATTCTCTACTTCTTTTTTACAAGTTTACTATTTTTTTCCCAAGTGTTGTAAAGTTCCAATTGATTTGAAAATTCTCCCACTTATACCTAACTTTATCTTCTACATGGAAAATTAAAAGCACAACTTTGGGTAGAGCATTTTTTTTCATGTAAAAGTGGTCAAAGGCTTATGAAATATATTGGTAGTAAAGAAAAAAAACTTTTCCCTTCACTTTAGATGAAAATATTTGCCTCCTCTCCATCTAAAATGACCTGATTTTTTACCCACAAGTACCTCTTCTAGTCTAAGGCAAGATCCTATGGTTTGATTTCCATAAAAAAAAAGTATATCTATCTTCTTACTCATCCCCTAGAATTGGTAGTTTTCAGTAGTTTTGGCAAAAAAAGGGCTTGGTCCTTTAGGGATTAAGGGTTTGGGGTACCTCAAGGTCTCAAAAAATTCAAGAAAAAAATCAGCAGGGTTAGTCTTTCAACAAGCTATTATGGAACATCATTTTTGTGGAAAAATGTATTGTAAAATATTTTATATCAAAGGGCAAAGGTGCAACTTATAAGTTCCCTAAAAGCAACTCTTGACTAACCTTGAAACTACTTGAATGTGTTCTTATAACGGCACTTGATAGTCCCAATCCCAACTCTCCCAAAATAACTTAACAACTGACATGTGACAAAATTTGCTTGTGCAAACAACATTCATTGCTCCATTTTAAGTTCAAGAGTGGACAATAAACACCTCAAAAATAGGGTGCAAAATTGAATGCTTGCTTAGGAATGGACATGTCTACCTTACTACACCAATGTACTGCGAGTGCCGAGGTTTGATTGCTACCTAGTCAAATTATTCCGAAGGTTTCAGAGGGACACATAAATTGTTCAAATGAGGTGCCAATCCTAAAATGAGAAATTAGAAAATCTCAAAAAGGTTTCAATTGACTTCGTGTATCAAAGCTCTTGGAAATTGAATCATAGGCTTGCTGATTGCTTGTGTATATTGTCTCTATCATTTATCATTTTTAAAAGATATAAATATTTTATGGATAATTCTCAATCTTTGAAGGATTAAAAGGGTATTCTATTTTTTTTGAAAAAATTAAAGACGTGTAATGCATTTTTTGTAAATATTAACTGAATGACGGCTTTCAAATACGGCTTATGAGTATGACCCATTGGTTGTATCCATGTAATTGAATTTACCGTTGCCCTTACAAATATTTTATTAACAAAATTTCAAACAAAAAAAAGTAAAAGTTAAACTTTTAGATTTTTTTTGTTGCACGTGTGCAATATTGAATTATTGTTGAGGTTCATTTATTTTGAATTTTTGGAAGACTTTTTCTGAACTGCGATTTCTTGAGGGAAAAGTCACTTATGTGAGTCATACTAATATTCTTTGAGCTATAGAGTATTTGCACAAATAAAGTACAGTATAGGAAGTTTAGGTAACGACTATGTCAAAAAACAGTCTCAAGAATTCAATGACAATCGAGTGAAAATAAGTTTTGTATGCATAGGGTCTATTCACATTTATTGGTTGATCAAATTTAAGCAATCTATTAGATATTACTGAACAATGCAATTGACAAAGCATTTTCAAAAATCAATATGATAACAATTCTAAATGCAATTTAGGTCAAGCACAAAATTTAGCTCTAGTATAGTAGATTTTTTTCAAATTAATATGCTTGGGACTAGAGGTTGTTTGTTATACATCGTAATAAGAAAGGGGTGGGTAGTGTTGGGACATGCAAAATATTAGTTTATCAGTTTAGAGGAGATATATTGTAGTGTGCATTTCATTTTCAATTAATTAACTTGTGTGCCATATACAACTAAACTTGGACTATCCATGCTACTTTGGAATGAGTTTGTAAAATAATGGAAGACTTTTCAATATTGAGAGACATAGAGATTCCAATGTTTTACATAAACTTTTTAATGTTTTGTTTGAATCTTTCAATGTATGGTATAGAACTCCTAATCTTTTGATATCCTTTGATGTTTTGCATATATCCCAAAACTTGCTTCTTAAAAATATTATGTTTGAATTTTGAATTACTTGAAATTCCAACTTCAGTATAATATAGCATTGTTAACCCCTAAAGGACCATTGTCCCTTTGGGGGACAAATAAGATTTTGGGCATGTACCTATGGCTAAACTACTTTGCGTGATTTTTTGAAACTTTTGTTAAAGGTGAGGAATTCAAAGATCTACTTGGAAATGAATTTTTTTCTTCATTCCAACATTTATTGAAGAAGTTATGCATGAAAATCTGGAAAATGCTGCTCCCTGGGCAGCCAAAAGCTTCTTTAAAATTTTTATTTTTTTCAAATAGAAATCTGAAATAGGTTCTTTAGACTTATATAGAAGTGGGGAGCTTTGAATCATTCAATTATGATTGATGAGATGAAAATTGCGAGGAGTTTTGTTTGCGGGCAGTTGTAGATTCTCTACTCTAAAATAAACTTTGAAGTCCTTCATTTTAATAGTTTGTCAAAAAAATATGCAATGTTCTTATAATTTTTTTGCAAGAGGTCTTAGCAAATTTTATTAATTATTTGTAAATGATTTGACAAAAAAAAGAGAGAAATATATAAAAGCAATTTACCCTATTATCATTAGGCCTTAATTCAAAAAATAATTACATAAGCTACAATACACCACATGCCATGGCTATGGTATCATTTAAAAAATAATTGAGTCAAGGTTTTGTATCAAGTTTCAAAATCCTAAACAAGTGAAGTATGTGTTGGTTATTAGGGTTTCAATGAGGTAAGGTCAAGGTTAAGCTCAAATTTGAAATTGTCCTATTATCACTTTCTTCAATATTTTGGTCATCATACATTGTTATATTTTGTCGTTTTCATCTTTGGCCTTCTTCTTCCTTTTCTTGGCCTTTGTGATTATCCACAAGCGCTAGATAAGTTGACAAAATTCAAATTTTTTTGGTATTTTGCAAGTGACATTGCTCTAGCTAAGGCATTAGGACAATGAATTGCATGTCTAATTGAGGTCTTTGTAACTAATACGCTCTATCTTTAGCAAATTATGGTCTACAAAGACGTTGAGGTTGATTTCAAAGATCCAACCACTGAGGCAAGGATTTAATTTGTTTTTGGGTTATAAAGAGAAAAATGTTTGCAATTGTAAAGCGACCCTAGTCACCCTACTTTTTCAATTGAAATAGACATTAACCCCTAAAATCCTTTTGTGTTTAGAGGCCCAAAACTGCTTCAACATACTAGTTCCTAAAGCAAGGTCAAAATCTCTATTGAAATTTACTTTTTAACAAATCCAACCGTAAGATTCATTGGTTGACTTGCACAAGTACATTGTCCCAAAATTTCAAAATGAATATCCCCACCAATTGTAAGATCAATGTGCCTAAATTTCAAAATGTAGGCTTTTCTAATCCTTCCAGAAGGTGAAGTTCTATTTTTCAAAATTTTTAGAGGAAAACACGTACATTATATTTCTTGTGCAATTTTGGCAATATGTTGGAAAATGAGTTGAAAGCATATATAAAAAAAAATAGTCAAAAAATTTTGGATTCATTTTTACAAAAATTGTAAAGTGAAAGGTGTTGATGAATGAAAGATATAACTAATATGCTAATAAGTTTTGGAAGAATTTGAAAATTGTTAATCCCAATGGTGAGAATGCTCTAATAGACAATAGTAACTTTCATTTGAAATTTGAAGTTTGAAAATTTTCAAAATTGAGAGTAAAAGATAACTTTATATGTTTTTTCTACCCTCTTCCTACCTTCATTGCCCGCAAAGTAAAACTCCTTTTAACTCGTACCTCATAATTTGGAATTGAGTGATTCAACTTTTCTTGAATAGGTATCAATCTATACATTTCTATAAAAATCAAAATCAAAATCAAAATATATTTTTTGCTGCCGATTTGACATTGAAATTGAAAAGACCTTCTAACTTTTGCAATACTTATCGGAATGACATGAAATAAAGCTTCACATGTAGATTATGATGAGTAACTTCCATCCTAAAAATTACATGAAAATTTTCCAAATTATGAAGTCAATAGAGCCCGCCCAAGTTCTCATAAAGCCCAAAGTGGGCTCATTGGTCCTGTAGGGGTTAACTGTTGTACGTAAACTAGTTGACCAAAAACAGACACATAGTGGATAACGTGGCCGACAGTCTCTAAAGTAGAGGAACAAAAAAAATTTACAAGACAGAATTTTTTTTCAAAGTGTGCAGGAAAAGATCTAGAGAAGTGTTCATTCAACTGATCTAAGTGTTGGCTAGCAGTATAATCAGTTAGGTGCCCTAGAACGCATACCGGTAAGGTAAACAGAAAACAGACAGAATCATCCCCTAGTGCATGTCTGTTTTAAAAGATCGGCGATTATTGGTAAAAAAATTTGAGATAGTGATGAGCTTAACCCCTAAAGGTCCAAGTGGCCCCTCGGAGCCAAGTGGGGTTTTGGGCATGTACTTCTAGCTAAATTGTTTTGAGTGATTTTTTATGAAAGATGGGGAATTCAAAGATATGCATGGGAATTTAATTCTTTCTTTATTCCAACATTTATTGAAGAGGTTAAAAGTTATTTTATTCAAAAATAAGGGAGGGCGGGCAACCCAAAAACTTCTTTAAAAATTGTATTTTTAAAAAATAAAAATTTGAAATTGGTTCTTTAGATTTATATACATGTGGGAAGCTTTGAATCATTCAATTTTGATTAATGAGATGAAAGTTATGAGAAATTTTAGTTTGCTGGTAGGTATGGTTTTGGGAGACTCCATATCTACCAGCAAACTAAAACTTCTCATAAGTTTCATCTCATTAATCAAAATTGAATGATTCAAAGCTTCCCACATATGTATAAATCTAAAGAACCAATTTCAAATTTTTATTTTTAAAAAATGCTAAATTTAAAAAAGTTTTTGGGTTGCCTGCCCTCCCTTATTTTTGAGAAATTCATTTTTAACTTCTTAAATAAATGTTGGAATGAAGAAAGAATTAAATGCCCACGCATATCTTTGAATTCCCCATCTTTCATAAAAAAATTTAGAAATCACACAAAATAGCTTAACTATAAGTACATGCCCAAAATCCCACTTGGCCTCCAAGGGGACACTTGGGCCTTTATGGCGTTATTTGTTAAATTGGGAGAAAGCTTACATTTTGGGACTTTTGAAGGTTTTAGGAGGCCTCCTGAAATCAAGCTCAATATTTTTTTGGGTACCTGTGTCCTCACTTGAGAGGAGGAATTTGCAAGGGAAAAAATCTTAGTGGCTCAAATTGAATCTGATACCTTTGAATCTGGTTTAAGGTGGCTTTTTGGGTTTAAGGTGGAGTACAAAATGGTACCTCCATTTTTCCCAATTTAACAAATAATGTGCTCTTTAGAGTTAATGTTTCTTTGAGATATATATTGATTTCATCCATTTTTCTCCCATTTTTTTGTGCTCAGGTAGTGAATAAGGATAATCACACCTTCTCCTAAACTATTCTTTTTATGAAGAATGAGAAGTTGTGGAATATATATAAAATTCAATGGAAGCACTTCTCTATGAAGGTGTGACTCCCCTTTCATGAGTGGTGAAGAATGGAGAGTGGAGAATGTAGAATGGTTCACTTAGATAATGGTGATGAAAGCAGGAGGAGTTAGTGCGAAAACTGGAGGAGTTAATGTGAAAACTGGAGGAGCAAGGGTGAATAAAAAAAATGTTTCGAAAAAGACTTTGCATGCAAATTTGTTTTCACTCCATTCTTCTCGTACAAAGGTGAAGAGAGTTCCTCTCAATCTTCAAAGAATGAGAGTTTTGCAAACCAAGGATAAAGTGCTACCGCGGCCCTATTCTCTAAAGATTGAGAAATCAATGAGGTGAAGGTGTGACCACGGTTTTTTTTTAAGTTTTGGAATGGCACCTTCTCAGGTTATATGGTAAATTTTGATGGTGCAGGTGTGGCCACACAATTTCTTTTAGGGGAAATTATAAATAGGGGCATGAAAACATAAAATATTACAAATAGGGGCACAATTTCAAAATAATTACAAATAGGGGCATGATTTTAAAAAAATTTGTAATTTTTTGTAATTTTTTTTGGTTTGGACATTGGTTGACTTATACACATCACATTAAATGTTAGCTAACTTCCAAAAAATTAAAAAATTTCAAAAATTGTCATTTCCTATACTAAAATTTATTCATTTAGGCTTGATTTGGAGAGACTTTTACGTTTTTTGGAAGTTAGCTAACATTTAATGTGATGTATCTAAGTCAACCAATGTCCAAACCAAAAAATTACAAAAAATTACAACTTTTTTTAGAATCATGCCCATATTTGTAAATATTTTACGTTTTCATGCTCCTATTTGTAATTTCCCCTTTTTTTAAAGTGCAAAAGTATGCTACAAGTATTCACACTTTGAGCTTGTTGATTGTGACCAAATTTCTTGAAAATCAAAAACTAGTCTTGCAAGAATGAATTTTATGAAAACATGGGTTAACCCAGAAGATCATAACAAAAGAGGCATTATTTCAAAGAAACTTAAGGACGATTTGATTTTCAAATAATGTTTCCACATGGCGGGAAGATCAAGTTGTTTTTTTAATCTAAGTTCCTAGTTAATTAACAACAAACAACAACATATATATTTTTTCCAATGTGTGGGAGGCATGTAAAGTTGGAATGTTGAGTGACATTTTGGCACTATAGCTCTTTTTTCTTCATTTTTTTGTATAGGTTTGTAGCTTTTCTTTTTGTAACTTTTTGGCTTTTTAAAACCTATTGAAAAACCTTGGGTGTGGCTACCCCTACTGCAACGTTTAATTTATTGGCAAATTTTTGCCAAAACCTTATCTCAAAAGGCCACTGGCTACACATACGCTAAGAAATTTGGGTGAAAAATTGGATGAAATTGCCACATCCCTCCTGGAGCAAGACCTAGCTTGCCAGTTTCTAGATGAAAATAGCTTATAGTAGTAGTTGTTTGGATGAGCTTTGCTTATCATTCATTATTTCCAATTTTAGCCAAGTTTCCCTTACTTGCGTGCATTCTGGGGTGCCGGTCACTCGCCCCTAGCAAAAACAAAATTAAACCTTGCCCTACTGTCAAGATGAGGTAAAGGCATCTTTACCCGTCCTTCAAAACCCGGCCGTCAGCAGGGAACTGCCAGTCCCTTCAGAATCGGAGGTTTTTTGAAACTGCACCAGCACTGCATTTGGTTCGGGATTATGCTGGGGTCGCCTTCCCACATTTTATGCATGGCTTATTTGCTACCTTTGCTGTGCAAGTTTACCTATCGGCATTTTTGTTACTTCTTGTTTCTCGTCTTTGTTGCTTCTCCTTTCTCGCTTTTTTCACTCGCTTGCTTTTGTCGTTTCCTTGTGCATGAGCTCCTTTGTGCATGTTTCCTACTGGACGAGTGAGGCACATCACGCTGCTTCCTTAAACCAGCTTTGTCGGGCACGTTGAAGTATTGAAATGCCGGCTTTGCACAGCAGTACAGGTGCGGATGCCCTAAGAACCGGTACAAAGATTTGCTCAGATTTTGTTTTTATTACATGAATTGATTTCCTTTAAAAATAAAGGATTTCCGGCAGAAAAGCGAGAAAAAAGGAAGAAAAGCGAGAAAAAGGAAGAAAAGCGAGAAAAGAGGCAAGGGAGAAATGACGAAAAGGGAGAAAAAAAGCTCAAAAGAAGGGAGACTGGAGGCGCAAGCGTCAGCGAGGTCAAACTTCGTCAACGGGAGAAGTTGAAAAGAGCGATCTGGTGACTTTGTCTGGGCCCTTTAGTCGACGTGATGACGAGTAAACTTAATCGCACCCCTGAGTTTTCGGATTACCCTGGCCCATGGACTTCCAGGCCCCCCCACCTGCATTTGGGGAGAAATTTTAGCTTCACTGGTTCAAATCGGTCATTTCCCATTTTCAACTGGTTTTCTCGGCCATGGACCGGAGATTCCATACATTTATACTACAGTACACCAAATACTGCATTTAGTCGCTCCATATTAATTTCTCTACATTCCACATTATTTAAATATTTACTTAACCCCTAAATTCATGGGGTCTTTATTTTGTCAAAAGATACTTAAAACCGTCATTTCTATTGCAAAGAGTAACTTTTTTTGAGAATTGGTCTTTTTGCATATCTAACCGTAGGATCTTGTACTATACTAGTATAAGAATGTGGAAACAAAAATTAAAAAAACTTTGACCGCACAGATTGCAAGATATTTGCGTTAAAGTTTTTGCACCTAGCATGATTAAGTTATTTGACTTGAACTTTTTAACTTCAAATTTTTGCACCACAGAGTTTTGGGGTTTATTTTTCAATGGTGGAAAATTGAGTTGGTAATCTTGGAAAATAATCAAAATGAAAAATACTTAATTTTCATTCTTATAAAAATCATTAGGTAGAAGAAGGTATGAGATTGAACAAACACTTAATTTGTTAATAACCTTGCAATGGAATTGAAATACAATAATCCCAATGGTGAGATTGTTCTAGAAAGCAAACTCCACCCTGCCCAACAATTTTTTTTCAAAAAATGTTAAATTGCATTCAAAAATGAAGTTTAAAAGTTATTTTTTCAAGAAGATGCTTGAGGTGACTGAAAAACAAGATTGTCCATAACTTTCTCATAACTAGTCCAAATGGAATGAATCAAAGCTTAAGATGTAGAAAAAACTATAACCTATAAGAAGAGAAAAAAAAAAAACAAAGAACAAATCTTTGTAAAGTTTTGTTGCCCGATCTCCATAAATTTTTGCTTATCTAGGCATAACTTTTTCTCCCAAGTATAGATTGGAATAAAAATTATACTCCCAAAAAGCTAATGTGTTTTTCTATCTTCAAAAAAAGTTTCAAAAAATTAGAACCAAAATTGAGGCCGTAAGTACCTGTCGGAAATCTCATTTGTCCCTCAAGGGGACACTTAGGGATTTAGGGGTTAAACTATAGTAACTTTTGTCAATAACTATTGTGATAAGCACTGGAGGAAGCAAGCGGAGGTTAGATGAAGTAACAAGTGCCAAAACCAAGAAACACAAAAACTAGACAAGGAATTATTATAATATAAAGAGAATTACATGCCCCTCTAGAGGACCAATGGCAAATCATGAGTTAACTTTGCCAAGATAAAGCAACCTAGTTGTTAAGGCAACCTAACTGCGCTATATGGTGTAGAATGTAAGGTAGTACGCTCGAAAACTGCCCATCTAAGGGCTCATCCCTCTTTTTCATGGTCTTCCATGGATGGAAGGTTTTTTAGTTCATTTTTCAACCAAAGAGAAATAGATGCTGAATGTAACACAAGTCATTTCATATTTTTTGAAGCATTTTTGAGTTACTTATGAATTCTCAAAGTGCATGTGTCATAGGTACCTATTATTCACTTTAGACCTTCCAAGAACCGTTCACTTGCAAGTTGTGAAAAGATTTGAAAAAACAAGGAGAATGATTGACTCTTGCAACTAAAAACAAATTTTCTTCCATGCATTTAATAAATTGTAAAAGGATGATGTAAGAACCACCAGTGCACCATTCCACAACAAGCTATTGAATGGTTCGAAATGAACGAACAATTTTTGAACGTACTACCTCACATTATACTGTACTTCTAAGAACCGGTTTTGCAGCCAGTGCAATGAAAATTTGACCCCTTTTTTGCAACTTCAACCGATTGCCAATACTCTACATATCAGTTCTCCCCATACATTGCCCCCAACACTATCAACCTCTGGTGGATCAATGTGTGAATGAATCGACTACCAAGCTTATCATACAGTATTGTACAATACAATACCCTTACATATCTTTACACCCACCTAATTCTACTATGCGAAGAACTTAGCATTTTATAGAATACAAATGGTATTTTTGTATTTTGTATCATTAATTTGGAATTTTTACACAATCCCAATCAAGCATACCAAATTTTGAGTTTCAAAAATCAAAACTTTTTTTGGTGGATTATTTTAGTTAAAATTCATGATTTTACTTGTTAACAAATTAAAAAAAATTGGTGATGAATTTTTGAAATTTGATTGCACAAATATGTACAAATCATCCATACGCACATCTTTCCTTTCAACAAATAATTCCAAAAAGTTTCAAAATTCCTTCTATAGAGATTTCAATGTTAGGTCAATCATGACCAAATTTAGTAAAACATATATCTCCATTTTAAAATTAGTTTTTGGAAAATTAAACAAATTATTAAAGCCATATGTGTTAATTTGGGAATAACCCCCAATTTTGGGAATGAACTAGGTTTAAGATAAGCACCTTAAACTGAGCTCTAGGTTTAACCCCTAAAGGACCATTGTCCCTTTGAGGGACAGGTTGGACTTTGGGTATGTACCTATGGCTAAACTACTTTGTGTGATTTTTTGAAACTTCTATTGAAGGTGGGGAATTCAAAGATCTACATGGGCATCTAATTTTTCTTCATTCCAACATTTGACAAAGAAGTTATGCATGAATTTATGAAAATTTGGGGAGGTCTGCCCGTCTAGGCAGCCTAAAAACTTCTTTAAAAATTCCTTTTTATTTAAACAAAAATTTGAAATTGGTTCTTTAGATTTTTTTTTTTTTAATGAGAAGCTTTGAATCATTCAATTTCAATCAATGACATGAAAGGTATGAGGAGTTATTGTTTGCGGGCAATTATGGATTCTCCACTCTAAAATAAACTTTGAAGTCCTTTATTTTACTTAATTTTCAATATATTGGAAAAAAAAAGTAAAGAAAAGGAAGTAAATTGATTATCACAACATTATCACCGTTGGGATTAGCATTTTTCATTTCCATAATTAAATTCTTAACAATTTACTATTTTGACTCATTCTCTACTTCTTTTTACTTACTATTCCCCATGTGTTGTATAGTTCCGGTTGATTTCAAAATTCTCCCACACATACCTAATTTGATCTCCTACATGTGAAAATAAAGCGCAACTTTGGGTAGAGCAATTTTTTTGTTATAAGAGTGGTCGAAGGCTTCTGAAATTTTTGGGCAGCATGAAAAAAATCTGTTTTTTTCACTTTTAGATGTAAATATCTCACTTCTCTCCATTTGGAATGAGCTGATTTTTTTCCCACAAATACATCTTTTGGGGCAAGATCCTACGGTTAGATTCCCCAAAAACAAACCATAAAATCCCTTTTTTGTAAACCTCCTAGAAGTGGAAGTTTTTAGTGATTTTGGCAAGAAAAAGGGCTTAGTCCTTTAGGGGTTAAGGTGAAGTACAACTTGGGAATCTAGTTTTCCCAATTTAATGAATATGGCGTTTATTGTGCTCAAAGGTACAAACTTAATCACAATGTATGAGTCAAATATTAAAATCTAATTAAAGAATGGAGATATAGATTTTACTTGGTCATGATTGGCCTAACACTAAAATCTCTATAGATCCTATTATATTAGTTAATTTGGTAAAACAATGGGTACTATTTTGTACCTCACCCTAATCCAACATAGCCACCTTAATTCAATTAAGGAGGTCACCTCAAACCTAGTTAATGAACTTCTGTCCAAAATTTCAAAAGTTAATGAACTTTTTGTCATAATTTCAAAAGTTAATAAACTTTCTATCCAAAAATAGCGTATTTTTGGAAGATATATATCTCATTTCATTGGAAAATAGTCAACGGACTCCCAATTCAATAAATATAGCGTTCTGTGGAAAAAAAAGCCAAAAGTCCCACTTTGTATGCTTTTTCCCAAATTATCAAACATGACGTTAGAAGGAATTTTGAAACTTTTTGGAGATATTTGTTGGAAGGAAAGTTGTGCATATGGATGATTCCTACATATTTGTGAAATCAAATCTCAAAAAGTCATCACCAATGTTTTTTTAATCAATTAACAAGTAAAACCACAAATTTTATCTAAAATAATTCACCAAAAACAAAGTTTTGATTTTTGGAACTCAAAATTTGGTATCCTTGATTAGGAGTGTAAGAATTACAAATTAGTTTTACAATTTCTACTATCTAGGATGTTCCAAATAAGTCAAATATTTCTAAATTCAGGCTAGAACACCATATTCATTAAATTGGAAAAAGCAATACATTTTGAGACTTCTGAAGATTATAGGTGATCACCTAAAACCGAGCTTGTAGCGATTTTTTGGGTACATGTGCCCACAGTTGAGAAGAGAAATTTGCGAGGGAAAAAACCTTAATGGCTCAGACTGAATCTGATACATCAAATCTGGTTTAAGGTAACTTTTTGGGTTCAAGGTGGAGTACAAAATGCCGGTACCTCCGTTTTTCCCAATTTAACGAATATGGTGTTCTGGACTCTAGGTGCTAGCATCCATATGCACCATGCTTTCGTTGCGCGCCAATGTGTTACAGTACACTAGTGCAGAAATTGCATGCAATGCACAGCCAGTCTTACAACTCCCCAATATCCTCAACATGTGCCACCTGTTAAAATAATTCTGTTTAGCAGGTGAAGTCAAGTGAGTGATCGAGACAGATATCTTATTTTCATTATCGGTGAGAACAGTGAGACACACCCTGGAATTCGTATATAAATTGCGCTTCTGTGTCTACGATTCTCTGCTTCTGTTCTTCTCTGCCAGATATCGCCCTTTGAATTTGCGCCGGACAGGTGTTACTGCATCACTATCGTCCTGAGACTAGGCTGGTGCATAAGAGAAATAAAATCATTTATCCTAGTACGCTTTCATTAATCGAGTTGAATTCATTGGGATCACCTCATTGTAGTAGATAGGACGCATTGACAATTCGGGTTATGAGCCAAATAGCCGGGGTTTAATAAGGCGAGCTAGAATATCGAGCCTGCTGTCAGCTAATAGCACACACAATTGGAGGCGCTGTCACTGTCCACGAGCTGGGCAGAAAATCCGCTGAGTGGCAACAATTTCTCAGCAAAATAGAAATTTCATACTAACATAAAACAGTATCTAATATTTCTATATAGAGCCGTGCCGTGTTCAGGGTCCCTTAAAATCTAGAATCCCAAGGGCTTGATAACTTGTGGACTCACTCGGTCGATAGCTTGTGGACTCATTCGGTTGTTGACTTAGGGTGTACATCGCCCAAATCCCAATATTAATCATTTTTCTCTGTTCTCGCCCATCAATTCCTGCATCCGCAAAAGCCGGTGCTGAGCTCTGGATAACGCAGTCGCGGACCTGGAGGCTTGTTGCTGATTGTGAATTGTGTGGGCTACTGCTGATGCTGCGGCTGGTGCACACCTGTCTGGATTCGCCTGCGCCATACGCCTCATGCCATAGTTTTGAGCTGTCAGTGACGCTAAGCTGGGGTCGAAGAAGGGTGGCGGAGCGAGGGAATAACTGTGCATCAAGTTTAACATACTATAGATAAAGGGATACTGAGATTGGTACTGTAGCATCAACAACTGATGCGCTCTAATGACATTCAAATCTCTCTGCGAAAGCCTTTGGGGTGGGGCTTTTGGCCAGCTCATCCTGGTGTCTGAAAGGGCTCCTGTGACAAGGTGGTTCATTAGAGTATGGGACATATAGTTAGTGGGTGGCAGCCTGGGTGGGCCAAGAAAGCCATCGTCCTGGCGGACTGGAGCAGATGAGGGCACGTCTTCGATATGCCCCCGAGGAATAGATTCCCTCGTGCTGTGACTTGCATTCTTGGGGTGATTGTGTTTTCCGTCATAGGTCGTGAGCACGTTGCTTGGATTCTCGGTGCAGCGCTCCACTTGCTTCCTGACGGAGCAATCAGGAGTTGTGCAGCGGTAGTAATTTCTGCAATATGCATGCCCCACGGCCCCACCTACATGAGTTGGAATTCATGTCAAAGTATTCAAAAGATTGATAAAAACCGACTGCCGGCTGAGTTTGTACTTCTATTCATAAGACGTACCTGGGATGATCACTGTTTTTCACGGGCTTTTGCCCGTACTTGCGCCATCTGTACCCATCGTCTACAATGTCAATCTCGGTTCTAGTTCGGATAGTGTAACGAGTTGATTTATTCGAGTTGGAGAGCCTCTTCCGGAGGTGCCTCTCCTGCCCACTAGCCTTGCTGCAAATGTCCTACACGATATCAGTACAAAATTCTAGTCCACGATGACACTCTGAGTAGCTGTAATCATGGGAAGCTTGCACGACCTAAACATTTCAAACTACAGAAACATAAAATAAAACAAAAATGCACCAATAAACCTTGAAGACCAGACAAGGCAATTACCGATTACAGACAGCTTCATTGGTTGACATGACATGTGATTGAATTGAGAATCAAAAGTCTATGCAGCTACCTTAGGATTTTTGAAACATTGTGCAAGTTCCAATTTCTGTAAACCCTAAATTGCAAAATGCAGAGCAAATCTTTGGAAGGAGGCCAGTTGCTTACATTGAAAGTTTTGGTTGGGTTTCCGTGTCAACACCGTCGTACTGATCGCCCCCAGCTTCCATAATTCTCTCCCGACATTTCCTCTTTCCAGATGACGTCGTAAGTGTCGAAGTGCCCACAGAATCACTGCTTGTCGTGAACGTGGTCTGATCATCATCCCTGCTTTCCTTAGTGACAAGTTGCGACATAGTCTCGGAGTTCTCAGGAGTGCCCGAATCCGAACTGCTGACAAACGGTGGTTGAGTCGAAAAGTCCACTAGGCCACAGCAGTTCTCCAGCAGAGTGTCTAGGTCGTCGAATTGGAAACACTGCTCAAATGCTTCATCTGGAATAAGCTGTGCCCACTGCTCTAAGATCTCTGATGGCTCCTGCAGTTGCTCCATGTCTGGGGTTCCCACAACTTGGTGTCGGTGACTACTCGACTCGCAAACTTCTCGATCCAAGCCTCTCATCTCAGGTCCATCAAGCCTGTCTGGCCTACATAAGCTATTTTCTAGGTGAGTGAATCCTGCTCAAGAAGGCGTGCGTTGCACTAACATCACTGCACATGTCCACCTCTGCTATCGGGCGGAGTTCATGAGGACGTCACTTGACTCGCTCATTGGGGCTAGATCCACTAACTAAACCCTTGGAAACCGTTAAAAGTACGAGTAAACTCAGAGGAGATCTAACTGCTCTGAAATGGTACAACAACAACAACAACACTTGACGAATGCTTAGCTAGCCTAGAAGAATTCAAACAGCTCCATCTCGAATCCAGGTGTTCTTGATGGAAGATAAGCCTGGCTGGTCGATTAGTCTCGAATCTAGTTGTAGAACGGATTTTCGTGTACTCAGAGTTGCTGCAGAGGTTGCAAAATGAGCAGACATTGAGAAGTTATCAATGGTGATCAACGTATCGGTAGTAACTTTGCAATAGCACGTGAGCCTGAAGCCTTGCAGATATATGGACCGTAGTACGTGCAGATTAAGTTTTGGGAGTCGGGGCTAAGCTTTACAAAACTGAAGCTCACTCTTTTGGACAATCATGCAATAAGTTGAAGAAACACCACAAGTGAACCGGGTACCCTAGAGTGGCACCAAAAACCATATAGAACCTCTCCACCGGTTGACGAAAAACGGGAGGACAGCATGGCAGGAGGTTTTTTTTGCCCGTCACGGATCTCCACCGGTGGCACGGGGGCTAAATTTTCTGGGCGGGCTCGCTCAAAACAGCTCCGGGCACGGTGGCTCACCGGATAGCCAGAACTTTGAGCGAGCTTGAAATCCGGGACTTCAATTATTTTGGGATTGTGGCGATGGTCGAATCTACACCCCCACAGTGCAGAAGCTGCTGCCAAGCCCGGGCCCTCGACATGCCGTGAAAGCAGGTGCTACGTGGCTGAGACGAAGCAATTCAAAGCAATCAAACCGGTGGAGATGCCCTCAGTCGTCCAGAGGAAGCTATGATAAAGGCCATGAGGCCGACTGTAACGACACGAGTCAAAGCATGGATGTCAACGACGGTACACGAATAGAAGTAACGCCATCTCCTAACGTGCTTGTCGCGTGGTTTTCCTTAATGAAAAAAGCTTGCTGGCAAAGCATGATTCAGTGAATGTAAATATGAAAAATAAAATTTTCCAGCATCGGTAAAAGCAACCATCACAGCTGACAAATGTGATCACGACATGCATAACATTGTTAACCTTCACTGGGGTTCCCTTTTGCTCCCCCAATATGAGGATCCCAGTGAATCTGAACCCCCCAGGGGAAATATTCCTTGACCTGAGGGGGAAGAAGTCCAGCCCGTTAACAATGTTATGTGAGACAAAAAAAATTACTTTGGATTTACTTACTCAATAATGTACATCCGGGAACAGTATTGGGGATCCGCAGGCTTTTCGTTTACTGAAATTAGCCTTGTGACAAAGTCGATTATCAACGGCTGACGTCTGCTTCATGTACAGTTCTATTGATCCAGCAGAGTACCTCACCTGCATGTAAATGCACGGTACCCCACTACACCGTAGTTATCAAGAAAGTGAGAATACGGAAGAAGTTCCCTAGAAAGTGTAATCCCGTAGCTGTACTGGGAATAGACTGGTAATCACACCCGAATGTTGAGATCCAATTCTTCACAAGATTTCCATCTAAATGAGCTGATTCTTTGTGCATGATTTGAAGCCCATCGAAGGTGACAAGGTTCAATGTTGTAGATAGAAGCTAGGCGGTAAGCTGCTAGCTAGTTGCGGAAGAACGACTTACAAACTATTCATGTAAAAATAGTATTTCAAAACGTTAAAAATTTCTCAATATTTTGCTTATATTTACTTGGACATTTTACATGTCCAATTTTGGACATATTTCTAGATGTATAACAAGTATCTTCCATCAGTTTGCAAATATCTCTCACTGTTATGCAAACAAGGCAACTTTTGAACTATTATTTGTAGGCTTTGGATAGTCCATATATAGTTAAATGTGGCAGGAGTAGAACCCCTGTTTAAATTCCACTGTCTAAAAGTATACTCTAAGAACCGTTAAACAGTAAAGGATAAACTTCATCCTTTCAGTTTTATACCCCAACAATGAAACTATTAATACGGCGTCTTTGTATTGCAGTTCAGAGCAGTAAGGCACGACGTCTCCGAAGCGTATCAACTTCTTTGAGGCGACCAGCATTCATTGAATCGGGATCCGCGTAGGAAGACTTTCATGCAACCTCGGTTTCAATTTTGTCAACGAATGCAAAAGAGGAATCTTGCTCCATACAACAGACGATCGAATCCTCAGAACTCAGAAGCACCCTAGCCTGCATTATTATCGCCGCTAACTTTCTACTCTCCAGTCTCCACTCCACACTCCTCACAGTTCACACTCTATAACTTCATGACGCTGTGGTCCAAGGCTGCAATACTGCACATCGTCCTTTGGCAACTCAACGGTACAGCTACGCCGTCCAAAATCTACTGACCGAAGAATCACACTCGCAACTGCAAGTTTGAATAATCCATCCATGTTCCCCACCAATTACGCAATCCACAGTGTCGGCCCATGAAAACGGGGTTTGAACTTTGAAGTTGATGTCGTCCGCGTTGAGGAAGAGTGATGCACACTGTATCGAGAGATTAATTTTTTGTGGAAATCCGGTCAACAATATATCAATTTGTCACCGTTGATGCAACCAGATTCCTTGTTTCGTGGACAAGTGTGATGAGAAGCGTCAAGCCACCTTTGTTTAGGAGAATAGTGAAACCCTTTAGAGTGTGTTTTATCCCTGTCCAGTGTCTTTCGATCAGAGAAACTTGTTCACCAGAGTGGAATTTGTTCCCAAATGAGATGTACGTGAAGTCATCCTTTAATAACTAGCACTAATGTTGGGGTGAAGCGATTGCAAGAAACATCTATACCAACTCAACATCTTCTTCGTAATTGGCTTGCTCGTTGAATTTTCAGTGCCTAACAACAACAACACAATTATACTTTCTCTCTAGGATTTTACTGCGAGTGCGGGAATCTTCTAAGCCGCTCCTTATATAACAATTATGATGTTCATCGTCAGAAAACAGTGTGAAATCTAGGATCCGCACAGTTTTGACTTCTGAGAGCATTCGGAAAACTGTTGATGACATGTACATCCAGTTATCCAGCAATACGCTGACCCCCTAAACGTCTGAAATTTCCTTTGCAACCTGGACAAGCTTGTGTTTGGAATAGCTCCACACTTGTACTACATTTGAAAGAAGTTGGAATATAGATCTTCTAGTGAGCTATTTGAGAGCCCAAATTGAAATTCTTGTCCATACCAAATGCCACTATAAGTCAACAGGTATCTACTATTGGTCTATTCCCATGGGACTTTTAGGGGTTAACCCCCTAAAGGACCAAGGAGCCCATTTTGGGCTTTATGAGAACTCAGGCAAGTTCTATTAACTTCATAATTTGAAAAAATTTCATGTAATTTTTAGGATGGATGCTACTCATCATAATTTACATGTGGAGCTTTATTTCATGTCATTCCGATAAGTATTGCAAAAGTTATAAAGTTTTTTCTCTTTCAATGTCAAACCGAGCAGCAAAAAATATATTCTAAATTTTTTATTTTACTTTTATAGAATTGTATAGATTGATACCTACTTAAGAAAAATTGAATCACTCAATTCCAAATAATGACGTAAGAGCTCAAAGGAGTTTTATTTTGCGGGTGATGAAGGTAGGAAGAGGGTAGAAAAAACATATAAAGTTATCTTTTACTCTCAATTTTGAAAATTTTCAAATGAAAATGAAAATTCAAGTTACTAATTGTTTGTAAGAGCATTCTCACCATTGGGATTGACAATTTTCAAATTCTTCCAAAACTTATTAGCATATTGGTTATATCTTTCATTCATCAATACCTTTCAGTCTTTCACCTTACAAAATTTGTATACATGAATCCAAAATTTTTCTTGGTTAAATTTTTTTATTCATGCTTTCAACCCATTTTCCAACATATTGCCAAAATTACACAAGAAATACAACATACATGTTTTTCTCTAAAAAGTTTGAAAAACAAAACTTCACCTTCTAGAAGGACTAGAAAAGCCTACATTTTGAAGTTTAGGCACATTGATCTTGCAATTGGTGGGAATATTCATTTTGAAATTTTGGGACAATGTACTTGTGCAAGTCAACCAAAAGATCCTACAATTGGATTTGTTAAAAAATAAGTTTCAATGAAGATTTTGACCTTGGATTGGGGACTAGTATTTTGAAGTAGTTTTGGGCCTCTAAACACAAAATAATTTTAGGGATTAAATTGATGTGTTTAGTTTCTAATTAACCTCTAAATGCCTGAGGCATCAAATTTGGGCATTTACTAGAAACTTTGAGGCTTTGGTGTTGGTAAAGTTTTAATTTTTTATACTTTTTGAGAGGAGTTGTAGTCTAAAATTAGCTTCAACATTCAATTTGCACATCCTCCATACAATATTATCATTGTTTTTGGTGGAAGTTAAATTGCAAGCATACTTCTTGCACATTAAAAAGTTTGATGAATAGTGTCACTAAAAAGCCTAGTATGACAAGTTGTCACATTGCAAAGACGAGCAACATGATGAGCATAAAGTCAAGATTACCCTTGGATATTCCCTTGGGCAATGAAGGCCCTTTTATTGAACTTTCATCATTTAACAAAACCTACATGTGAGTTTGTGCTATTTTCACTTGGACTGATTTTTTTATACAAATTAGAATTCATTCACTATTGATTTTTCTTTCCTTCATGATGATTTTTGGTCAAGCATTAGAGTAGAACATTTTCTTTGCATTAGGTGGTAGATTGGTAGCTTTTTAATAGTTGTATTGCAAGCTCATTTGTGAAATTGTGATCATGGATTTGGAAGGGGAGTCATTAGTTTTGAAGTAACAGCAACAAATACTAACTCATCATAATTGGTTGTTTGAACTTGTTTCCCAATTTTGTACAAAAACTGACATACATTTCTATTCTCATAACAAACTTTGGGCAACTTTGAAAAAAACAAAAAAAAAATGTACTCATCCACATTCAATCACAAATATGTTAACATTTGTGTGAATTTTTTAGGATTTTTTTGACTTCATCATCTAGAAGTATTGAAGTTCAAGATCCTATGCTTACAATTTTATTTTGATGTTTAAATAGTTATCTTACAAACACAATTCAAAAACTTCCAAATACCTTCCTAAACCAAGAAAAGTATCCGTAGGGGTTTAGGGGTTAACATTGCTTTTTATGAGGGAGAAAGGTGTGTAATTTCCAATATTGCTTCTACGTAAAGTGCTAAGGGCATCTCCACCGCTGCAAACTCGCTCAAAGTTTTCCATGTGGTGTGGCGAGGCCTGAAGGCTCTCAATCTCCACCTCTTTGAAAAGGTGGCCTAACACTCCAAGACACCCCATAAATAAGCAGTTGACCACTTATTTAGGGAAGTAGAGGATAAAAATCACTAAAATTAGGATGAATAGTGCATGAATAGTGGCTTGGAGAGTGGCTTGCTAGACTCGCTAGACAAGAGAGTTTGAGAGGGTCTTGAGAGGGGCCTGGCTACTTTTCATCCACTTTAAGCGTGCTTAAGCGACCGATGGAGATGCCCTAAGTTACACTTAATTTGCACCAGTTCAAAAAAGAACTGGGAAAGTAGGAAGTATCTGTCCTCTGTGATTTGTTGAGGAAGATGCTTAGCGTCCCATACAATAGGGGGTTTCATATATGTCAAAAAAATGGTGAATGAATGGTTGTGAATGAGTTTTTGTTCATCGTGAATGTGAAGTCACAAAAGTGAACGACCCATGAGGACCTCCAAGAGGTCAGGAGGTCCTCATGGGTCGTTCATGCGTGAACGATGTGAAGTCTCTCCCTCCTCGCCTCTCCCGTTAGCTCCTCCGCTTGTGTTCCTGTCGCTCCCGCGCAAGCGCTCTTGTTTGTGTTGTTGCTCGCCTCTCGGCTCTCGCTCTGCACCTCTGTCTCTCGCTCCTCACCTCTATACATTTTGGATGCAGAGTTGATTGCCAGGTCAAGGTCATTCAAAGAATTGCAATGCACAAGAAGCAACGATGGTGGAACTGAAGAGATTTTGATTAGAAGCAGACAATTGTGGAGACGAAGGGTTCTAAATTAGAAGCAACAAAGGTGTTCAAGGGATCCGTACGGGATTGATGATTGTGGGTAAAATTGAAAGAATGGTGAGTAGTTCATTACAATTTGAATATTTGAATGAATGATTGCGAGGACATAAATGGTGGCTTGACTAACTTGTTCACCAATTTCATTCACGTGCACGAAATAGCCTGTGAACGGCATATATGAAACCCCCTAATGCAAAGGGCTTACCAATTCCTGGAAACAACAGAGGCATGGGTAATCACTAATTAGCGGCCCAGAGCCCACTGATTTCGGAACTCGGCAGGGCAGATATTTGGACTTTGGACGACCGACGTGACCTCGTCGCACCATAGTCAACGTCCCCCCCTGGCCCTAGACCCCGTACTAAACTTAGCTGGACCCACCCACCTGGACTTCTGACTTCTGAGCCTCTCAGGTCGTGTGGGGGCCGCCCCACTCTGCGTCGGCCGCCGTGTCCATAAATATGGCTATTTCTGTTTGCAATACCGATTTCCCAAACTCTACTTGGTCGCACTGCCAAATTAAAAAAAAAAAAAATGTGAATGTAAGGTAGACAGACCCATGCCCGACTGTTTAAGGGGTAGGGGTACCTCAAGGTTTTGGAAAATTTTGGAAAAAAATTCACATGATTAGTCTTTCAACAAGCTATAATGGAACATAATTTTTGTGGAAAAATGTATTGTAGATTATTTTATATTAAAGTGTAAAGTTGCAATTCCTAGCGTCCCTATTAACAACTATAGACTAATCTTGAAACTGTTTGGATGTGTTCCTTTAACCCCTAAAGGACCAAGCCATTTTTTTGTGAAAAACACAGAAAATTGCCACTTCTGGGGGAAGCAAGTACAATAGTAAGAAAAAGAAGTACTTTACAAGAATTCAACCATAAGATCTTACATTAGACTACAAGAGGTACACGTGGTAAAAAAATCAACTCAATCTACACAAAAACGAGTGAGGTATTTACATCTAAATTGCGGGAAAAAAGTTTTTTGCTATTGCTTAGAAATTTCAGAAGGCTTTGACCACTCTTAGAGCAAATAAATTACTTTACACAAAGTTGAGGTTTATTTTTCCCATGTAGGAGACCAAGTTAGGTATGTGTGGGAGAATTTTCAAATCAATTGGAACTATACAACACATGGGAAAAATTAGTAAGTAAAAAGAAGTAGAGAATGAGTCAAAACAATAAATTGTTAAGAATTTATTTATGGAAATGAAAAATGCAAATCCCAACGGCAATAATGTTGTGATAAACAATCTACTTCTTTTGGATTAATTTTTTTTCCAAAATATTGAAAATTGAGTAAAACAATTTGTTGGCTTTTGAAAGGCCATATTTAGTCTAATATAGCATAGATGCCTTACAAGGAAAAGCCCTTTGAACACAAATTTCTATAGGATTTCTTGCATAATCTCAAACCTTTGCAAAATTTTGTGTAAGATTATGCTTCAACTGATCTTTAATGCCATATGCAAGTTTCCCAAGTTCGGATTTTGACGTAAGACTCCAATGGCTAGTACCATATGTGCTTTGGTCTTTGCCTTTGCACTTTGGGCAACAAGAATCTACATAAAAAATTCCTTTGTAGAGACCAAAGTAAAAAGATTAAAAATAGAGTAGAGTAGAAGTTTAACAAAAGTGAAATTAAAATAGAGTAGAGCAAGAGTTTAACTAAAGTATAAAAAATGAAACATAGAATAGAGTACGAGTTTGGACTTTGGATGCTAAATGGATGCTAAATGGATTTTTTTGGATTTTTTAATTATAAATCTCAACTTATGTTAAATGTGTGCTAAATGGATGGATGCTAAATGAATGGATGCTAAATCAATGCTAAATCAATGCTAAATGGAATATTATTAGTATAAGTTTGTAAACTCATTTAGCTTTGCTAAATGGGTTTACAAACTTGTCTATATATAGTTTGGGACACAAAATTTTGACATTTTCTACAAATAGTTTTGAATATCTAAAAATGAGTAAGGTGATGATGCATTAACTGCCAAAGGCTTGATTTATGAAAGCAATATGGCCAAATGTTATATTTAAAGAAGAGACATTGAACAAGGACCTCTAGATTTCCCCGCAAGGGTTTTTTTCAGAACAAAGACCTTTACAATATAGAAACTTAAAACATTATTGGCATTAAAGAAAAACTTGGGTGTAAAATGAGTTCCTTTTTTGCTTTTGTTACTATCATTTATATCAAGTATTTTTGGTTGTTTTTAATTTATAGATCATTTACAAATCATTGATTGAGTTGTTTAAATTAGATCCAAAAGATAAAACTAGCAATACTTTATGATATCACTTGGATTTTTGTATAGAAAATATATATGTAGAATGCAAAATAAAAAAAGAGTTGCAAGTTGCCAAAAAAATGTCTATTTCTCCTTCCTTGATTTCACATAAGTCTTCTCTATGCTTAAAAACATCAACATAATAAATTTGTTTGAAGGTTGGAACAGTTTTTTTTTTCACTTTGGATGAATTATCAAAGACATTAAGAGGGACTTAGAATCACAACAAAGCGCTACAAAACTCAAAAAATTAAAATATGGGTTTTGTGAAGTTTTGTTGGATGGAAAATTTTGGAATGGAGGGTCTTTCAAGGCCTAGTTGGGTTGATGGAAAAATTTGGCATTTCAAATTGTGTGATTAAAATCCAAAGCTTGGTTGTGAAAACCAATTACACAAGTTGTGACAAATATAAGTTTGTTGTCCTTATGCTCCTAGCTTGAGTTGCAGACACTCAAAGAAAACTAGAAAAAACTACTTTAAAGTCAACATAATCTACTTGATGTTGTTTTGTTCCTAACTCAAAATTTTGCGTTTCCAGTGCAAAATTTTGCATTAGGAACAAAACAACATCAAGTAGATTATGTTGACTTTAATGTAGTATTTTCTAATTTTCTTCTTTGGCCAAAAGCAATTCAACCATGTTGTTCACTACGAAAAAATAACTTGATGGTGAAAAATAATAATAGTTACAAACTTGAATGAAAGAGAGAATTGACAATGACCTAATTAAGTTCTCATCATTGAATGACTGATAATTAACCTTTACATTCTTAAAACCCATTGTTTCCTCTAAATTGTTACTTCAATATTTGGATGCATGATGATGAAATAAAACTCAAATATCCACAAAATGAGTGCAATGAAGAATCCATAATCATCATGTTCATTAATTTGATTGTATTATGAAACAAAACATCTTTAAAAAATAGCAAAGGATAGACTTTAAAATGTGTTGTCACAAAGTCTCATTGCAATGACATACAATATGCTAAAAGATGAGTTGCATAAGTTTTTCATGCATTTTTTATGCTACCAATATTTTATTAAAAATGCTATAGATGTTGTTGTATTTCATTAGTATTTTTCTTGAAGTTCAAACAAATTGACTTTGTGAATAATGTTTACTAATTTTTATGGTGTTCCCATGATTTTTCATCCATCTACATTGTTACATTCCATGCATTATTTAGAGTTTTTTTAATTTACTTTTTGCCAATATTAAAAGTCAAACTAGTACTTAAAGTTCATCTTACTTGAATCTTGATGAATGTGCAATATAGAGTTGTTGATTACAAAAGTGTAACAAATTGTTTTTAAACTATGGTTTCAAATCTAGCTTTATTAAGTCGTGTTTAGGTACTTGTGGATTTTAAAAGATACTTTATATGGCATATTGTGCTTATCCAATCAAGTGCAAAGAATTGCAAAATAGTTGGAACCCTCAAACAAAGTGCTATAATTTTTAATGTTAGAGTTGTAAAAGGCGTGTTGTAAAACCTTGGGTCATGGTGAAAGGAGATCCACAAAATATTACACTTGGAGCACATTATGATGGTTTCATTGTGACATGGTAAAGGTTTCAAGGTTATTGGATTTTAAATGTTAATGTGTTAAATGCTAGGACCTTATCTAGCATGATTTCTCTATTGCATGTATTGCTCATTCTTTTTGGGTGGAAATGATGACTTCAATATTGAGTGCATGAAGAAAATATCACCTTTTTTTACAACCATTCATAGAAGAGTTGGAGATGTTATTTTCAGAAGGCATAAAGTGCAAGTACAACTATCCACCTAGTAAAATTAGTAGGTTTTTGTCAGATTCAAACACTTTGCCATAGATTATGGCATTTTTTATGCTAGTAACTAATGACCATGTTGCACAATGCAAAATTGGAAAATTGAAGAGCTTTAAGCTTGCATGATGTAGACGTTGTAAAATGAGCTATGTTGAAGTGGGTGGAGGGAAATATGCATATAACAGAAATCAAGAGCAAGTTTTGCATCCCTTGACAAAACTACATCCCAAGAACTATTTCTTGGTGTGCAGGAATGGAATGTTTATAGTGATGAATTTGAGTAAAGAGAACAACGTAGTAGAATATCTAGTGTATCTAGAGAATCAAAGTTGTGGCGGTTACACCATCTGTATGAGTTTGACTTGTCAAAAAATTGAGTATTTGATGTGATGCACATCATGGAGCTAAACCTCTTCAAGAATTACACAAAGAATTTTTTTGAAAATACAAAAAACTATGAATATAAAAATAGCATTTTGGATGTTGTGAGGTTAACTTGCAAGTCAATCATAGCAGCGTGTGTAGCAAAATTGAAAAAAAAAAAGCCAATGGTCATATGATTCAATAAGCAACCATAATACTTACATAGCTGAGGAACATTAAAAATTTGTGCAATGGATTTTACCTATCATTGTGCATAAATTGAAAGGCAAGTATTTGGAAAAACGTTGCACACATGATCATACCTTGTGGACATAGCTCATGATTTTTTGAACTTTACATGGTCAAGAGGTTGGACAAAGGATGAAATATTTGTCGTTTGTCAATTGTTACAAAATTGGCGGATCCTCTTGGAAGAATTGTATGGTCCTAATGGTAGACCTTTGGAGCATGTCGCTGGAGCAGGACACATTTTAGAATATATAAGATAGTTTGGACATAGTGATGTGTATTGGTATTTTCCATACAAACGGGAAATACAAAAATTTACAAATATGGACACAAATCAAAAGAATGTTGAGGTGACATTTATTAAGTATTGCGTTCAAAGATTGTTTCAGAAGGTTTGTACTTGCAAATTCTAAGAATGTAACAATTTGGAGACATATGAACAAGCACTAGCAAAAATACACAAATCATACTGGCATTCCAAGGGAATTCTAGAAGATCATGATAATTATTTAGTATGTCCACCAATCCATGGTAATATATAGTTGTCTTAGAGTAATTACAATGGGAAAAGCTGCAAAGGTGAAAAATTTGCTTAAGTGTCCACCAATAAATGTTTGTTTTGTCATAGCAACTGCAAAAGGTATCATAATTAGTCTTCTTCAAAATGAACCAAGAAGAGCTAATTCCATTATATCTTCTTATTTGGCACAAGCAATTAATTATTTTTGCACTTGGCAATATAAAATTGCACATATGAGTGGACGAGCACAATGTAATTCATTCCCAACAAGAGGGGGAGCAATTGGCACGGTTTGCTCTAGGGATGGAGTTTTTAAAAAAAAAATTGTTACTTTAAAAAAAAAATATAGTTTTAAAATTTAAAATTTAAAATTATTTTTTTAAAATTTTAATTTCAAGTTGATTTTTTTTTTGCTATGACCCCATAGAGCTCCGCAAGATTTAGAAGGAGGGCCAAGAATGACAAAGGTATCAGGGGTTGAGGGGCCTTAGAAAAAAACTCAACTCAAAAAAATTTAAAATTCAAAAATTCAAAAATTTAAAAAGAGTTTAAAAAGGTATAAAAATTATTAAAAAAAAACCCACCCGTCAAGCTTTGCGAGGCAAGCTTTTATGTTTTGTTATAGTTGGATGCACGGAGAGTGCACTTGACCTAGTACAAAAATAGTTAATTGGGTGTAATGCATCATTAGCATCCACACATGGAAATCAATCATATACTATATAAATATGAGCACAGAAAGTGTATGATGGGCAATGTGTTTTATGAAATTGGTGACAATGTTGTAGTTAAACATAACAACCCAAGGGGCACACCCTTCAAAAGCAACATTATACAAACTTTTTCTCATGAGTTTGAAAGATAGATTCAAGTATATTTTGCTGCACAATATTATGAGCAAACAAAAATATCAAGTAATGGTTTGGAAACAAACTTAGTTGATAAATTCACTGGTCAATATGAATTTCATCAAGAACAATGTGTTTGTTCCATTTGATGATACATACATTAGGCCAATGAGTCGTATTATGCATAAATTTATGTGCATAAAAAATTCTTGCATTGCTAGAACTAAAAACTTAGCTTATGAAATGCAAGATACAAATAAATGTGATCCATTAGTTTGGTGAGAGAAGTGTGAAGAATTTGTGATGATAAAAGATGAAATAGTTTTAGGTGTTTCACTTAAAATGTTGTTGAAACGATATAACAACTTGATTTGTTCTTGAAACAACAGTTCAAGCACTACAAAAAAATCATGGTCAAATCTACAAAAAGTTGACAAAATTGTGACCTAATCTATAGTATATTATAGATTAGGTCACAAGTTTTGTCAACTTTTTGTAGATTTGACCATGATTTTCCTCTAGTGAAGTTTTCCCCACCACCTACACAAGAAATTGCCGATGTGATATATATTAGAAGTGCCACTTGAACTGTTATTGACTCTCCAATTTTGCAAATCTCATTACACAAGCCCTTGAGAGTTGAGAATGCTAAGTCTGCACTTCTAATTGGATTGAATCAAATAATATTGTTCAAAGGGAGTCCCCACATATCTCAGAGCTTAGAAGATGACGATAACTTTCTAAGGAACGAAACTGTAGCAAAAAACAGTAAAAACAATGACTATGCAGAGGATGCCAACAATACTACCATTTTTGAGTCTCCATGGTCTACAAGAGACAACAACAATGATAGTTGCACGTATTTAACGGCTGAGTCAGCGATGCATTTTGAGGAAGAGGAGTATAGAAGTTTCAAATATAGCATTGACTATGATTTCTTTATCTATGCAAAGGATTTCTAGACATTGTAGGAGACTTTACTCGATTCACAAGAGTTCATTGACAAAGTTAACGTGAACTTGAAATATTGAACCTCGACGTTCTTGTATTTTAGGAAAGGAGTCCATGCAACACTCGTGACATCCTCACCTTCAAGTGAAAAAAAACAGAGGTATGGTATATTTGGTAATGTATGATTTAGTTTTTTGCTTGCAATTTTGAAAAAGTATAATGGAACGGCTTTCCAAGGTAAGGCAACCTAACTGCCAAGGCAAATGAAATGCAATATTCCGTGCACCTAAATGCAAATCTTCTTATGTTTGTCTACAAAAGTCCAAAATTATCTAAATTGTTCATATTTTGTTAAGTGGAGTTAAGTGGATCATTAATCTACAATGAACTTTCAATTTGCAACTCTGCGGCCTTTTTTATCTTTAAAGGACAAAAAAGCAAAGAGGTGGTCTCCGATACTTTTCAGAAAAGCTTTTGTGTAAGCCTTGCAGCCCTTGGTCAAATCTGTGGAGCAACAAGAGTAGTAGCCCCAAGCGAGGTTGAAGACGAGCATTGCGGATGATTGTCATGCCAGATAACATACAATCGTACTAGCTCCCTTGGTAATTTATTTGTACAAAACCAAACTAAGTTCTTGACTTGTACTTCACCTCCTGCATTTCTTGTTCCGCCGCACGATTGTACTTGTCGTTCAATCCAATTACTGGCAACTTGGGCAATTGTAGGTAACATCTAATTAGTTTCAACGCATGGGGCTTGTTTGCAAAGATTTTATACGCCTATTCCACACTGAAAAACATATTGGCGACGACTTGAGCAAAAAAATTGTCATTGCCTTTTGCGTGAGTTGGTGAGTTCAAAAGGAGAGGCATTAATGCCATGGATGCCTTGGTGTCTGCGGCGATGCACAAAATTGCCTTTGAAGCAATTCAAGGTGAAGCTTCTTTTTCCAGTTTGGAGTGTCAGTGCCTTCTCTTACTTTTTAGAAAGCGGTTTAGGGTAGTGAGGACTTTCCTTGCAAATTGCATTGTGTATTTGATTGTTGAAGTCTTTCGATACCAAAGCTTTTAATGCTGAAAACGATGATACGGAAGTGGAGACCCAATTACGTGGTATGAAACGTGGCCAAATAATTGATGCGGACGTTATGGAAGTAGTTCATATCAAGGTATACAAACGGCGGCGCCAATTAGAACATGCTCCTACTTCCAAAGATGTTCATGTCAAGGTATACAAATGGTGGCGTTAATTAGAACGGGCTTTTGCTGCTGCTGAAGATGCGTATGAGCCTACGGATTAGTTTTTTTTCAAATTTACTGCTTGTAGTTTTGTTAGAATCATCCTTCAGAGAATCCAAGTATCATTAAATAGTACTTGCTATTCTTCTCAGTTGCTTCCGCCTTACTTGAAAGCTTGTTTCTTCTATCATTCAACTCTTCTTCATCATTTTGCAGCTTTTGTAAAGATAGATTCATTTTGTGGAAATTTGTAATCAGTTTGACTTAAGAAGTAACATACATAGAATGCTGCTTAACATTCATGATTCATTTCAGATTATCAAGATACCATGTTGGATTCAAACAAGGAGGAAGAAACCAATTCTTTCTTTGAAGACGAAGGTGAGGAGAACAAAGCAGATGATAAAGGAACTGAGGTTCCTTGACGCAAATGGTTTCCCCGGTCAAAAGGTCTAGACAGGTATTTGACTTTTATTAATTTCTTGATGGATATGCATGTGTCATTAGAAAAAATCTGGACCCTCAATAAGACCCTGAGTTCCCAAGCATGGGAACCTTGGGCCCATTATACCAAACTCTGCACATGCACAATATGACGTGGCATCATTAGTGTCATGTCATTTTATTAAATTTTTTAAAAATAAAATAAAACAATAAAATAAAAATTAATTTTTTTCTAAGATTTTCTTTTAATGAATTTTTTATGGCGACCAATAGGGCTGGTTCCCCACATTGGGAGAAAAAAATTAAGGGCCTTATTGAGGGCTCCCATTTTTTCTAATGGTATTGCTCCTTTAACCTATTAGCAAATTTGAATTCTCACCTATAGAATTGTTAGAAGAGATCACAATCTAATGTAGGGGTCAAATTTTTGGAATTGGATCTTTGTTTGTCATCCTTCTGAGTTGGCAATCATTTCTTTATTTCTTTTTGAAAAATTGCGGTCATCCTTTATTTGATGATGAGCATTTTTTTTCACCTACGCGGGCAAACAATCCATTGCAACCTTGTGGTTCAAGTCAATACGTAAAATTTTAAATAAACCATGTTCCCAAAAGCTACAGTACTATAGTTGACAATTATTGTATGCATTGACATTTAATGTTGGCAACGTTAAAAAGATTGCTAACATTAAATGGCAAGGCTATGTAATTGTTATTGCTAATAGTATATATCAGTATAAGCGTAATAAGTCCAACTATGCAATGGGCCGGCCAATATATTAAGAAAAACACTTTTCCAAAACATATTATTTTAATAATACTAAATTTTGCATTTGTGAAGATACTTGGTGATTAGAAGTGAGTTTTTTTGACAATTTTTAAGAGGTGTTTCATCACTACTGGAAGATCTTGAAGAAATCATTATAACATTTGTGGAGTTAGATTTGGTATACTTTGATTGTAAACCTAGTCTAAGGATGAGTTCGTTTGGGGAAACTATTTTTCATAGGTTTGCAAGACTTTTTCAATTATACTTAAAACCAAGTAGGAAGTTCCCTTTTTAATCGGATTATTGGCTTGGCTCCTAATTACCATTAGGATGTTTCACTCTTAATTATTGCCCAAGTAGAGTTAGAATGTTCAAATCTAGCTTTTCTTTCTTTTTCTTTAACCTCCAGTGTCTTTGAGCTTTCTTTCTCCTGCTCCAAATTGTTTCTTCATCTTTTCCAATTGGCCTTGCAGCTTTATCCTTCATGCTTGGCAGCTTCACAGCTTTAGTCTTTACTCCAATTTGATTTATATCACTCTCTCAGCCTCTCATTGCCCAACTCAGAATATATTATTCTTTTGCCTTGGCTTTCACTTCCCAACTTGGATTAAGATTTTCTCTCATAACCTCACTTTCCACTCAGCTAGCTACTTTCTATCACTCTCCAAGTAGGTTCTTTTATTCTTTTCTCTTGATCTTCCAACTTGGAATATTCTCATTCTCACTTTTACTCACTCTCAAATTGCTCTTTTTATTTCTTTTTGAGTAGTAATTTTCTTTCCATTCTATCATTTTCTCTTCATCCTACTTGGATTATTTTTACTCAATCTCTTTTTATAAGATGATTTGCATTACTCTCTGATCATCCACTCTTCACTCTGGATCTTTCCAGCTACACTCACCCACTCGGCTGGATTACTTAATGACTCAAATTGGTAAATTCAACACAAGTACTGGAAGAGAATCAACTAGCTTAATCTCACATTATTCCTATTTGAGATTTTGCTTAGTTCTTGATTTCACTCCCAATTGAAACTACAACAACACCAAGTTAAGAGAATAAACTAAACAAATATTGCTCCACATTTTCTCACTTGGCAAATTGAATCAGATAAGCGATTCTCAACTTAATTCTCACTTAGTAGATTGAATCCATTTGCAATCAGACATTCATATGCATCACTAGATTCAACAACAAGGCTAATTGGACATGACACTTGCAGTTTAACAAAGTTCCCAATTGTAATGCATAAATCAATCTTTCACACACATTCCCTAAGAAGGATTTTAGAACTTTGATCTCAAACTTTCCTACTCGGAATTGAACTTTCTCACATGTGAAACAACTCTTATCAACTCCAAGTTGCATTACAACTTCAATCTCAAACATAGACAATTCTCACAATTGAGATCATTCCAATTTGATTCACAAACATACACTAACACTCAACTTAATCCCACTCGGAATTTTCTCATTCAATCTCACCCAACAACATATATCAATTCCCACAATCCAACTTGAATTTAATGCATTCAAGCAAAATACAACACACAAAATCTTCCACAAATATAGTATTCTATTAACAAGCAAATTGCACAAAATAACAAAACAGCCACTTGGCTGGACTCTATGCTCTCTAGCAATAGGTGCTTCTTCTTTCCTTCTTTTTTTATTTGTAACCTCTCCAACTTCCATTCGGTTTCTTTACTTGTCTTTTCACAAAACATGCTGACTCTTGACCTACTTGTGGCTCTTTCAATGTCTATTTGTGACCTTTTATCTTCCAATTAGCATTGAAACTGCTTAAAAGTAGGAACTTAACACCTATTTGTTGAAATTTAAAGTTTTAAAACAATTAGGCATTCTACAATATTCACTCTAAATTGTCAAAAAATGAAAAAAAATGAAAAATTCAAAAACATCATCATATAATTATTTTTTCCAATTTAATTGATAATGTATTCCTAACAACTTTATCATGGTTTGTTCTTTATTTAGGAAAATGGACCGACAAAACATCTACAAAAAACCTTGAAAAAATCAAGAAAAATTAAACAGCCACAGCCTATTGAAAATAATGTGACAAATACATTTATATATATATATGTTTATTTTTTGATATCTTTCCATTACACTAAATTCTTTTCAAAAGTTGGGTCTTGATGCAGTTACTTTACAGGCAATTTACCTTAATATTATCATTAGGCCTGAATTCAAATATAAACCAAAAAAATTCTTCAATGTGTCAAAAGTCAAAATTATGATATTATCTAAAAGATAATGAAATCAAGATGTTATATTGAGCTCCAAATTTCTAAATGAGTGAAGTATGAGTTAGTCATAAAAGTTTCAATGAATTTTAGAGTAAAATGCCGCATAAATTTAAAATTGCTCTATTATCACTTTTTCATAGCTTTTATAAAAGCTTCTATTGTTGTGCATGATTATATCTTATCATTTTAATTTTACAATGTCTTATTATTTTTTTAAAATTTTGTGATCAACTTATAAATGCTCTTAATTTAGTCAAAAAAATTCAGTTGTCTTTGTTAATTTGCAATTGACGTTGTTATATCTAAGTTGTCGTGGAGATAAATTGTGTTTATAAACAAAGTTTTCATTATTATATTTTTTATGAATTTTTGTCAAATGAAATAGACATTACACTACTTGTAAATGGCTCTAAGACCTTTCATGTAATTTTTGTAAATCTAGATTTGAAACCAAAATTTTAAAGATATGAATTTTTGAAGATGGAAAAATGATAATAGAGGCAAAGTGATAATAAGGTAAACACTGGGTGGTTGTTTTTTGTTTTTATTTTTTTATTTTAGTTAGTTTGAATTAAATGTTGTGTTAACAACTAATTTAAAAAGCCTTTGTTCATTTTTACAAGTGCATACATGATGAGGAAACGAAGAGAGCATGTCGTAAACGGCATGTATCCATGCCTGGACTTCTCGCTTGGTGCTTACACCCGTGTGTACAAGAACATGGTGGTGGTAATGGATCATGATATTGTTCAGGTGGTTCTTGTGGTGAAGTTCTTACTTTTTGCTACCATGAGTGAGTTTGAACAGAATGAGTACGAGAGTCTCATTACCACGTTGATGACCGAGAGATCTAGAACTAGTTGGATTAAAAACAATGGTGCAACAAAATCGGAGAAGATGTATGCGGCAGAGTGGCGCAAGGGTAAGTTAACACCGTATACTAAATGCTTTTTAGTTCTTTACTTATAGTTAGTTTGAATTTGGAATTTCATAAAACATTTCATGCAACTCTTACTAAATTAAAATTACATGATGTTTTTTATGAATGTAGGATTTAAAAAAGCCTTTGCACATTATCCCCCTCATATTGTAGCAGACTCTTGCCACGCTTGAGGATTGGCACCAGCGGCAGATGATCACTTGGTCAACCATTTTTTCTTTCTCTTGGACGCACTTTAGCTTATTGACTCCTTGATTGTTCAGATAAGTCAGAACCAATTTCCTCCTCGCATACGTGTCTGCTTTGGCGGATACCAAGTTTAGCTTCACGTCAGGCAAGGAGCCAAGAGGATCACCTACCAATGATTTGGCTTTTACTAACAACATCACATATACCCTTCAGGAATTTAGTAGCCGCTTTCACATGAATTGTGTCAACAGCAACTATACGTTTGGTATATGGGCTCCGATTCATTCTATAGGGCCTGTTGTAAATAAGAAAAATTAATTTTGACAAGTATTGTTTTATATTTCATTAAAATTTTGAAAAAATTCAAAGAACTATTAAATTATTGGAATTGCAAGCTCAGTACTTAGAAATACAAATCACCCAGTATTTTCATTAGTTTATAATAGTAAAAGGATGTTTTGAAAATGTATTACATAAGATTCTATCTAGTATATTTTAGGAAGTCATAAGTCCTTGCCATCAGTGTAATTTTAGCCAAGAAATTTGCCCTTTCTGAAGTTGAGCCCTTCTAATAAAAAAAATGTACGCATTGTAGCTAATATTTGATTTTGAAGTATTGTTATACATTCTAACTAGCCATAGTAAAAAAATTGCAACCGCAAGTGATAAGATTGAAGAGGTTAAAGTGCATATCACACATTCTTATATATGAATAAAAGAGTTTAGAAAGAAATGTGGTGAAGACATATATTTGAATGAACAACTTCCAATAGATAATAGGATTATCTATTAAAGTTCATAACATTGTTGAAGACCCATAACATCCAGTAGCTTGAAAAGAGATTGCATTTCCCTCTCTTTAGATATCATCTATGAACTTCATCTTAACAAAAAAAAACAAAAAAAAAATCTTTCTTTTTGACACGTCTAGGACTTTAGGGCCGCACATCGACATGTGTGCATTGAACTGAGCTTCCCTTTCATAAACTCTGAAAAATTTAGCTAAGTGTCCCCACAACTAAAGATTGGTGTGGAATATTTCACACCATTCACCTAAAGGGAGGGCAACCTTTACTAGTGCTACTGAATATTATGCCGAAAGAAGTGTTTAGTGCAAGACTTCATAGTATTGTAGAAACAAAGAATGCAATACTTCACCCAAAATCCAAATGTTTTTGGTTGATTCGTAGGTGATAGAACTTGTTTTTTAAGATTTATCTAAAAAAGATGAGTTTGAATCATTAATTCAATCTACAAAGCCCTTCACTATGTATTCTTCAATTTTGCAATAACAAATGAATGAAGTTTTTTATTTTATTTTTTCACTCCAAAAAGAAGCCACATGTGTGAGATCATGATGCATGAAAACCAAAGATTTGTGTAGCACTGAAATTATGGTGAGCTTTAAAAAAAATGAAAAACATCATATCAAATTGAAAACATGTATAAAAATTCTACAATTTTCACTACAAGCATATGTTACAATCTACAACTATATGGTGTAAATGAACTTACAAAGTCATTTTACATTAGGAAATATATAGATTATATTATTAGGCTTAAAGTCCAAATTGCAGTGAAATATTAGATTTTAGGAATTTATTGAAATTTTGTAATTGGTTCATGAAGTTTGCATTCTATTCTAAATTGAACTTTGGTTCAATAAACACGGTCTATCATTTTTTGTGCAGAACATCATATGTTCCTTTTTTTTTTTTACATGAACATATTTTACAATGTAACACATAGCTAAGGTGAAAATTATAGGTAGTTGAGTGTATTTTGAACTAGATATGACTTTTTTAAAGGTTTTAATCAAACATTCGAATTAACTTCAACTTTTCACCAAAAATTCTCAAATTCTTATGACACATAAAGGATTTGTGGTTAACCCTCTAAAAAAAATTAAACATTTCTTCCATGTTTATAGTTGCAATACAGGATTACAGGAGCATATAAATTTTATAAAGTAATTACATCTGAAATCAGCTGAATAAACATGAGTATATTTCCTAGTATTAACCCCTAAACGGCCCGAAAGCCCTTTGCGGCTATATGTACGGTTGCATTTACAAACGTATTTGAGTTGCTTTGAGGGTTTTCCAAATTTTTTTATGCACTCATCATCATACAACCTTTCCATATGTATGATTGTAACACTTAATTTCTAACTGATTCAAATTTCTAAATATTGGTTGCGACCATATTTGGTATCGTATCTCCAGAGCCCAAGGGCCCTTCAAGGGTTAAACTATTGTAGTTTTCACATGATTTTGTCAAAAATTAATGAAGAATCCTTAACCCCTAAAGGACCAATTATCAAGGGACAAATGGGATTTTGGATAGGTACCTACAGCCTCAATTTTTTTCTTGATTTTTAGAAACTTTGTTTTAAGATAGAAAAACACATTAGCTTTTTGGGAGTATAATTTGTATTCCAATCAATGCTTGGGAGCAAAAGTTATGCCTAAATAAGTTCAAAACAAGTGGGACTAGGTAGCAAAAAAACATTTTACAAAAGCTTGAATTTAAATTAAATTAATTTTTTTCCTCATAGATTATATTTTTTCTACATTTGAGGGTTTGATTCATTCCATTTGGACTAGTTATGAGAAAATTATGGACAATCTTTTTTTTGGGCAATTTAAGAATCTTCTTGAAAAAAAAAACTTATAAAGTTCATTTTTGAATGCTAGTATAAAAAAATTCTAAAAAAATTGTTGGAAAGGGTGAAGTTTGCCTGCTAGAACAATCTAACTATTGGGATTATTGTGTTTCAATTCCATTGCACACTTATTAACAATTTAAGTTTTTGTTCAATCTCATACCTTCTTCTACCTAATGTTTTTTTTTAAGAATGAAAATTAAGTATTTTTTGCCAGATTTTTTGTTTTGATTTTTTTCCAAAAATTCTCAACTCAATTTTCCATCATAAAGATTTGAACCTCCAAGCTTTGAGGTGCAAAAATTTTAAATTAAAAAAGTTTAGAGTCAAATAATCTAGTCATGCAAGTTTGCAAGGTGCAAAAACATTTGTGTTTTACACTTGCAATGTAGATATCTTGCAATCTGTGAGATCAAAGTTGTTGAAAATATATCCACACATTCCAATACTAGTCTAGTATAAGATCCTGTGGTTAGATATGCAAAAAAACTAGTTTTCAATCTTTTTTACTCTTTGTCATAGATATGGCAGTTTTGGGTGTTTTTTACAAAATGAAGGTTGTGATCCTTTAGGGGGTAATTCCCTGAGTTTATGTTTTTTGGAACATGTGAACAAACTATTAAAACTTGATGTGCTAAATAGAAGTGTATTCAAAACCAATCCTAAGCATTTATGTTTATTGGGTTACATTTTAGGCAAGAATCTGTATGTGTCGTTTTGCAACAAGGTTAATTTTGCAAGATATGTATTACCATGAAGTGGATAGTTTTCAAATTTGAATAGGTTAACCTCTAAAGTCCCAAAGCCTTTTTCCATTAAAACCTACTCAAAACTGCCATTTCTATTGCAAAGAGCAAAAATAACTTGAAATTGTATTTTTTTGCATATCTAATTGTTGGATCTTGTACTAGAGTAGTATAAGAATATGTGAACAGAATTTCAAAAACTTTGACTACATCAATTGAAAGATATTCTCATTTAACCCCTAAAGGACCAAGCCCTTTTTTCTTTGAAAATCACTGAAATCTACCACTTTTGGGGGAATGAATAGAAAGGTAGGAAAATAAGTTTTTTTGAAAATTCAACAGTAAGATCTTGCCCTAGAGTATGGGAGGTACTAGTGGGAAAAATTTCAGCTCATTCTAGTAGTAGAGGAGTGAGATATTGACATCTGAAGTGAAAAAAAAGTTTTTTCTTTGCTGCCCAAAAATTTCAAAAGCCTTTGACCACTCCTATATCAATAAAATTGCTCTATGCAAAGTTGAGGTTTTTTTTTCCATGTAAAAGACCAAGTTAGGTAAATGTGGGAGAATTTTCAAATGAATTGGAGGTGTGAATCATACTCCGTAAAATCCTACAATGCCGTAAGGCCATAAAATTTGCACATAAACTAGGCAAAATTGGAGAATTTATGTAAAATTTAGGAAAGTGAATTACTTTGATCCAAATGGTAAAAACCATGGAAACTTAATCTACTACAAATCAAAAAAAAAAGATCAAAAAATATATATACAAAGAGCTCAAAAAAGTAAAGCAACAACTTTTACAAGGGGCGAAAAGTATGGAGGTTTGGGAGTTCCATACCTACCCACAAACTAAAACTTCTCATAACTTTCATCTCATCAATCAAAATTGAATGACCCAAAGATTCCCACATATATATAAATCTAAAGAACCAATTTCAGAATTTAATTTTAAAAAGTTGCAATTTGATTTTTTTTAGGCTGTCCGCCCTCTCCTTTTTTCAAAAATTCATGCATAACTTCTTCAATAAATGTCAAAATGAAGAAAAATTTGATGCTCACATAGATTTTTGAATTTCACACCTTCAATAAAAAGTTTCAAAAAATCACAAAAAGCAGATTAGTTGTAGGTACATGCCCGAAATCCATTTGTCCCCGAAGGGGACAGTTGGTCCTTTAGGGGTTAAAGTGAACGGTACAAAGTATTTTTACACCTTGTTGGACTAGATTCATTGACTTTGAATCTAATTAACTTAAAATATTTGGTCTATGGATTTTGATTTTATAAATTTTTATGTTGAAGGACTGAGCTGAAAATCTAGGAAATAAAATTTGACAATTTCTTTTATAATTTTTATTCATTAAAAATTTGTTGAGTAGAAGTAGGTTCAATATTGAATGAAAAACTAAACTATTCATAGCTCCAAGATGGAAGTGAAAATCAATAATCCCAATGGTCAAATTTTTCTAGCAAGCAAATATGACCCTATCCAACAATTTTTTGGAAAAGTGTTAAAATTTCTTTTAAATTTGAACTTTATAAGTTATTTTTTCAAGTAGAAGCTTATCTTATCTAAAAAATAAGATTGTTCATAACTTTCTCATTATTGGTCCAAATGGAATGAATCAAAGCTTCACACATAGACAAAAATATAATCTTTGAGAGGAGTATCAGTTTTTTTTAATTTTATAAATGTGACTTTTTTGGGGCTGTCCCTTGAATTGCTTTTTGGACTCAATGTGGCATGACTTTTTCTCTCAGGCACTGATTGAAAAAAAATTGTATTTTCAAAAAGATAATGTGATTTTCTATCTCTGAAAAAGTTACAAAAAATCATGTCAAAATTTGAAGTCACCCTAAACCTGCCCAAATTCCCAAGAGTCCCCCTTTTGGGACTTTAGGGGTTAATGGAGACTTTTGAGGGTTAATGGAGACTTGAAGAGGAAACTTCTAATCAACTTCAAAAGATAGCAATAAAAATGTCTTTGGAGCTTCACAAGTTTCATATATGAAAACCTTAGTGGTGTAAGAGAGGTTGCAGCACCACTACTATTCAACAATTGCCAGATTAGGAGAATGTCCCCTTATTGCCCCCTTGGTATACCTTTAGGTGAAATATTGGAATTTTTATTTGCCACCTATGATAGAATTTGGAGATTTTGAATTCATAATTCATTGGAATCAAAGGTCCCAAGTTAACCTCTAAAAGCCCACATGTCCCTTCAAGGGACAAAATGGATATTGGGCAGTTCACTAAAAGTAGATTTTTTATCTTTTTTCTTTGAAATTCTCACATATGATGTGCCCAAGGTGTAGCATTAAGGTCCAATAATTTTCATAACTTTTGACTACATGGTTCAGAAGTTATTGCATGATATGTTGTTTTTTTAAAACTCTGGGCAACAAGGGTAGCTACGCAATAGCAAATTGAGTATGTGGCAACTTGTGCAATTAACATATTAATCCCTAAAGACCCGAGCCCTTTTTTTTGTGAAATTCATTGAAAATGGCCACTTTTGGGGGAGTGAGTACAAAGTTATGAAAAAAAGCTTTTTTGGAAATCTAACCATAGGATCTAGCCCTAAACTATGGGAGGACTTGTGGGAAAAAAATTTAGCTCATTCTAGATGTAGAGGAGTGAGGTATTGACAGCTGAAATGAAAAAAAAAGGTTTTTTTCTTTGCCGCCCAAATATTTCAAAAGCCTTTGAACACTCCTATATCAATAAAATTGCTCTACCCAAAGTTGAGGTTTTTTTTTCCCATGTAGAAGACCAAGTTAGGTATGTGTGGGAGAATTTTCAAATGAATTGGAGGTGTGAATCATACTTTGTAAAATCTTGCAATGCCGTTAGACCATGAAATTTGCATATACACTAGGCAAAATTGGAGGATTTATGTAAAATTGAGAAATTTGAATTGCTTTGATCCAAATGGTAAAAACTAAGGAATCTTAATCTACTACAACTTGGAAAAAAAAAAGTCAAAAAATAAATACACAAAGAGCCCAAAAAAGTAAAGCACCAAATCTTACAAGGGGCAAAAGGGATGGAGGTTTGGAAGTCCCGTACCTACCCGCAAACTAAAACTTCTCATAAGTTTCACCTCATCAATCAAAATTAAGTGATTCAAAGCTTCCCATATACATGCAAAACTAAAGAACCAATTTCAGATTTTTATTTTTAAAAAAGAAATTTTTTTTAGGCTACCCAATTCTCCCTTGTTTTTCAAAAATACATGCATAATTTCTTCAGTAAATGTCAAAATGAAGAAAAAAATAGATACCCATGCAAATTTTTGAATTCCCCATCTTCCATAAAAGTTTAAAAAATCACACAAAGTAGTTTAACTATAAGGACATGTCTGAAATCCCACTTGGCCCCAAAACAACTTTTTGGGCCTGTAGGGGTTAACCCCTAAAGGACCAAGTGGCTGTTCAACAACCACTTGAGAACTCAGGTAGGGTCAGATGAAGTTAAATTTTATTGGATGTTCTCAAAATTGTTACACAAGGTATAAATATGTATCTCGTAAGTGGAGATGTAATTTTTTCCCCAATCGGATGCCCGATTCAAAAGTTATGTTACCCAAAAGAATTTGGGTAGCTCGGGCAACTTGGGCATCTTTAGAGAATCTTATGCTAAAACCCTCATCCACTTTTGAAATTTGGCAAGTACGTAACTAAAAAAGCATAATGTAAAATTGTCAAAAAATAATAATTTTGCTTTCTCACATCACATTTAGAAGGGAGTTAAACTTTGTTAACTATGTTCGCGTAATTTCAAGAATAAAAAAAACCTCTAACTTCATGCCCTATTATCTTTCAACTTATAAATCCAAAACTCTTGAATTTATTTTTCACATGTTCCAAATGATTGTTTCTAACTTTTCACCATTCAGATTTCAAATAAAAAACTTCCTCATTGCACAATAAATCATGAGAGAATGACTAATGTATTGCCAATTCACTAAACCTCCTCGCATTGCAGGGTGACTTAGAATAAGCTAGATTCTATCTTTGCATTTGAAAATTTTCATGAGTGAACCTAACATCATATACTTGTGAATGGTCAAAAAACTCAAATTTGTGTAGAGCAAAAAATTTACTCTAGGAAGGCTCAAAGTCTGCTAATCTTATTTTGTAGGAATGAAAAAGAGCTACTTTTCTCACTTCAAACGTTATAATCTTACAATCCCCGCGATCAAATGAGCTGATTTTTTTTGCACATATTAATTTATCTAAACACACTTTTGTACGTTTGGAATTGAGAAAAAAGTTTTTATTTTCAATATTGGACAATGCACTAAAAGTTGGCAGTTTTTGAGATTTATTCTCAAAAAATACCCTTGGCCCTTTACAGGTTAATACAATATCATTTACTATTTATTTCATGATGGGAATCACAAAGTTAAATTCAATATTGAAAATCTGAACCTCAAAATAGACTCCAGGTTACCATTTGAATAATCGGCATCAAAATTGGAACTTATGGATGAAAACATTGGACTATTGGGTAACACAAGTGGTACTTTTAGAAGGAAACCGTTAAAAGACTTTTGAGGCCCATGTTGTAGCAATATTCAATTTATTTTATAGTATTTTAACCCCCGAGCACCCAGTCGACATTATACTGTCAATGGGCTCACAAACTTTATTTCATTTTTTCTCTCAATCCGTACGATGAAAACAGTCATGGTTGGTCCCCATCAATAAAGAAGGTAATTCTTTTTCAAATCTTGCGATCACTTTATCTGGATGTAATTTCCAAGCTGTGGTAGCCATTAAATCCCCATTTTCTCCTAAATCATAAAATAACTCTGGGTGCTCAAGGGTTAATAACAAGTGGACAAGGCACACCAAATAGATATTTAAAACATCCCAAAAAATTCCCAAAATCCAATCCTAAATTGTATAAAACCTTGAAGATGACATGGTCGATGAAGTGCTTGGTGACCCAAAAGTTTAGGCTTACTTTTTGAACGACAACTTTTCAAAATTTCAGTAGAAGTTGTAGTGTCGACGTCTGTACGGTTGTGAAGGTTTGGACCAGGTATTGACCTCCAGGAGTTTGGAAGTCGGGACGTCTCCGATTGTCCCACGAGTCAACTCGCCCCTAAACTGCGCAACAAGGATTTGTCGTGTCTGTGAGCCGTGGATGGCTCGTGAAGAACGTTTCATGCACAAAAACAGTTGCCTCGTTGAAAATCCAAACCCTACACCAATTAGTGCATTTACGTTGCCCCACACTAATTTCTTGACATTTCACACAATTCAAATGTTTACCAAGACTATAATAACTTTCATCAATAATTATTGTGATAAATAACAGAGGAAGCAAGCAAGGTTAGGTTTAGGTGCCGCAACAAGTGTCAAAGTCAGGGAGTAGGGAGGTTGGAACATTATACAAAATATGGAATTATTGTGGCTTAAAGAGAGTTTCTTGCCCCTCTAGGTGGCCAAGGGTGAGTCACGAGGTAATTTTGCCAAGGTAAGGCAACTTGATTGTTGAGGCAACCTAAATGCACTATTTGGTGTACACGAAATACTCCATTTAGGTTGCCCCACACTGATTTCTTAACAATTTATACTATATAAATACTTATTGATACTATATTGATTTTCATTGAAAATTATTACAATAAAAAAATTCTAAATGACTTGATAACAACAACAAAGCTGTACAAAAACAAACTTACAACGATAAGGATATAAACCATATGAAATCCTAATAACTATAGACTTGCGTGGGCCTCAAAGTGGCCAAGCAATGGGTCAAGAGGTAAATTTTTAGGGTAAGGCAACCTAATTGTTAAGGCAACCTAAATGCACTATTTAGTGTACAAATCTAGAATCTAGAATGACACTACTATATTGTATTGTACTATAAGGTAGTGTGCTCAAATTGTGCGTCCCATAGATAGCTTAAGAATGGATATGAAGTGATTCTTGAATGGATCTCTTTTAAGTCATAGAAGAAAAGGTGTATTTTATTGCAAGAGCCAATCACTTTGGTTTCACCTCATTTCTTTACAAGTTGCAAGGAATGGTTTATGGAAGACTTAGAGTCACAAATAAGTGCCTACTACATAAAACTTGAAAATTTATCAACAATGCAATAATGCTTAAAAAAATATGAAAAAAACTATGTTGCATTTGACGTCAATTTCTCTTTGTGTGAAAATTAAACCAAAAAAATTCATATCTCAAAAAGACCCTAAAAAGGTAGACTAGCCCTCAAAGTGTTGCTTTTAGAGCACACTACCTTAGGGCTAGTTTTCATTGATAATTGGAACTAGAGGGCCATTGAAGTTGACCATGAGCAGAGAAAAGAAAAAGCTATGAAATCTCGACAAGACTTACATTTTTGAAAGCATCATCTGGTTTAAGGTTTGGAAGGTCCAAGTATGTTATTTAACTTTTGTAGAGTTAGAGGCTGGAGGTGCAAGCATGGACCCCTCCAAACCCCCAATAATGGAAACTGGATCTTATAGAGAAATCTTGGGAAGGAGCTTAGTAGCGACACTCCACCCTATGATTCTTTTTTCTAGCAAAATTTTATCTAATCCTTACCTCAAATTGTCACTGGCGATCGTAACACTAAAAAAACTTGGTGGAAAAATGGATAAAATTGCCAAGTCCCTCCAGTAACAAATATCAAGTTTGCCAGATTTTGGATGAAGTTTACTAGCATTAGTAAATTTTATGGATGAATGTTCACTTGTCACTAATTGTATCCAGTTATGTCCATATTTTCATTACTGGCTTACATTGCTGGGTGCCGGTTGGTCTACCAATGAAAAAACAAACAAAAAACCCTGCTCCACCCCCATGGCGTGCGCGAGGCTGGGACTTGCCCAGTGAGAGGCTTTGCCGGAGTGACCTGCCCATCCATTCCAGCCACTCTACAAAGACGATGACTAGCAAGTGACTCTGAAAATCTAACAGTCAACAATCGTTTCAATAGAGTCAATCCTGCCTTGCCTAGGTTCGGTCGTTAAAGGGAATTGGTATTTCGCACCCAGAAAAATTATAGTTTATTAGAATACGGACTCAATGAGTAAGGAACCTTTGGATCGAATGAGTACAAAGTAAGGTAGGCGCACCCGTAAGCGTGGAAATAAGGGTTTTGGAGTAAGTAAAATAATTGATTAACTTTGATAAAAAATATTGTAAATTAGGAAATGGAAACCAAAAATATTGGCATTAATTTCAAGGTTTCAATTGCAAGCATTTGTTCACAAAGATTTTTTAAAGTCTAGAATCTTTGAAATTATAAGAACCATGTGTAAGAGATGCTAATCACAAGGCTTGTTGGTTCTTAAATAGTGAGATGGGTACTCAAAACCTCATGCTAGTCACCCACAACCATCATTTCATCACCTATAACCATCACTCAGTCACTCACAACCATTTATTTTTTTATTGATTAGCCCTGCCACTGTTAGGTGACGGGCATGGGGACGCAATGCTTTTTGATGCTGCTACCTTACATGTTGTATTGTGCATCTCATACATTTCATTTTAAAAAACCGTCACTTTCTTTTACCTCTCTTGTTGTAAGTATGCCTTAAGAATCATTTTTCGTGTATTTATGTGCATGCATGCATGGACCATGAAAAGTTCAAATATTAACATCAACATGGTTAAAATTGAGACGTAACGTTTGTTTTGTGTGGATGTGGGAAACATTTTCGAAATGTATTATCATAAGAAAGAAAATTAAAAGGTGTATATAAACCCAAGCATGGGAAAAATTAAACTCATAATTTTGAATCCATTGATTTAGTCCTTTTGATTTATGATGTCATCAATTTATCCTCATCACCTTAAGTTTACATTTTAAGAATATTTTGCATTGACTCAATGACAAGTATACACACAAAGACAATTTCATTAGCATTATTCAGAGTTCTAAGCTATGTTGTGTTGTGTTCCATTCTTGTGCTCTTAGCTACTAATTTTTTGATAGGCTTATTATATTGTCTACTCAAGCATCACTAATGTTTTTCTCTCATGAATTACAACTTGCTAACTTGCACACACTACAAACACTTTGTATTAGATTTCATACTAGTCTTGCCTTCAAGTCCATTTCAAGACTCCCAATTTTTAATTCCCACAAGACCATCCATGTATACTACTAGGAAACACAATACAAAACTTCTATTAACCCCTAAATCCCTGAGTGTCCCCTCGAGGGACAAATGAGATTTTGGGCAGGTACCTACAACTTCAATTTTTGTCTTGATTTTTTGAAACTTTTTTTGAAGATAGGAAAACACATTAGCTTTTAGGGGATCTAATTTTTATTCCAATCTATGCCCAAAAGCAAAAGTTATGCCTAGATAAGCAAAAATTTATGTAGATCAGGCAGCAAACAAAATCTTACAAAAACTTCAATTTTTTTTTTGAATTTTCATCTCATAGGTTATAGTTTTGTCTACATCTGAAGCTTTTATTCATTCCATTTGGACTAGTTATGAGAAAGTTATGGACAATCTTGTTTTTTGGGCAACTCAAGCATCTTTTTGAAAAAATAACTTATAAACTTCATATTTGAATACAAATTTAACATTTTTTCAAAAAGAATAGTTGGAGAGGGTGAAGTTTGCTTTCTAGAACAATCTCACCATTGGGATTATTGCGTGTCAATTCCATTGCATGGTTATTGACAATTTAAGTTTTTGTTCAATCTCACACCTTGCACCTCGTGTTTTTTTAAGGAATGAAATTAAGTATTTTTTGTTTTGATTTTTTCTAAAGATTCTCAACTCAATTTCCCACCATAGAACAATAAACCTCAAAACTTTGTGGTGGAGAAAATTTAATTTAAAAAAGTTCAAAGTCAAATAATTTAGTTATACAAGGTGCAAAAAAGTTTGTTTTTTACACTTTAGACACAAATATCTTGCAATCTAGGTGGTCAAAGGCTTTGAGTTTTTTTTTCCACATTCTTACACTAGTCTAGTACAAGATCCTATGGCTAGATATAAAAAAAGACCAATTTTCAAACTTTTTTACTCTTGCAGTAGAAATGGCAGTTTTGAGTCTCTTCTGACAAAATAAAGGCCGGAGGGATTTGGGGGTTAATGTTTAAATCCTTCACACAACAAATGTCCAAAGATGCACAATAACATTTCATAGTAAAATGAAAGTGATAATAAGCTTCCAACATCAACCACATTTTCTATAAGTTCCATTGCCTATTCAAGCACCACATGGATTTGAAAAAAATATAGCATTCCTCTTCATTGTACTCTTTGCAATATTTAGTAGGTTCCTTCACTCTCATAATTCACAAACCTCTAGGATACAACTTTTTTTTGAAAACTACCAATTTCCTTGCATTGATTAAAAAAGGGCTTGCAAGGAACCCTTAGCCTTGCTTTCATGATAACTTTTAGCTCACATTTGTAAGTGGAGCAAAGCCCCTCATTTTTTTAAATAGTTGGCAAGAAAATATTAATACACAACTCACTCATGTCTCCAGAATTAGTATTGAAAAAATCATGACTATTTACAAATTTAGAATCACTTGGAAATGAAGTTATGTAGGCCGTGTAGGATTTTTTTTTTTTTTTTTTTTTTTTTGTCATAACTTTCAACCCTAAAGCTTTACTACACAAATGTGTGTTTTGCTAGTATGTTCACAATATGTCACATGAAGAGCTCTTGCAAATGGTTTTTCTTTCAAGATCACTCTTCAAAGTGTATAATATTCATTTATTTGGTGTCCTTTTTGGGGACAAATGGAATTTTGGGCATGTACTTATGGCTAAATTACTTTGCGTGATTTTTTGAAACTTTTATTGAAGGTGAGGAATTTAAAGATCTACACGGAAATGTAATTTTTCTTCATTCCGACATTTATTGAAGAAGATATGCATGAATAACTCAAATATAGGGGACTCCGGGCAGCCCAAAAACTTTTTTAAAAATTGCATTTTTTTCAAATAGAAATCTGAAATAGGTTCTTTAGACTTATATAGAAGTGTGGAGCTTTGAATCATTCAATTTTGATAGATGAGATGAAAGTTATGAGAAGTTTTAATTTGTAAGTAGGTGTGATTTTTCTCATAAGTCTAAAGAACCTATTTCAGATTTTTATTTGAAAAAAACGCAATTTTTAAAGAAGTTTTTGGGTTGCCCGGAGTCCCCTGTATTTCAATTATTCATGCATATCTTCTTCAATAAATGTTGGAATGAAGAAAAATTACATTCCCATGTAGATTTTTGAATTCCTCACCTTCAAGAAAAGTTTCAAAAAATCACGCAAAGTAGTTTAACCATAGGTACATGCCCAAAATTCCATTTGTCCCCCGAAGGGACAATGGGCCTTTACGGGTTAACACAATTGTCATGGTTCAAATTTTATAGTTGTAGTGGATATGGAAATAAATGTTGACACTTTTTCTAGAAGGATATGTTAACATCTAGTTTTCTGTTATTTATAAATATTATTTTCCTTTAGATGAAGAAGTATAAAGACAAAAGTTTCAAACATGTACGGAATAGGTTTGGTTTGGTTCATAGAAAAAGAACAAAAAATGACCTCTCATATTCTATTTTTAAAATTTATACAAAAGTTAGATTGCAAAGTTGCTCCATCCTAATTTCATTCAAGTAGAACCTTCAATTTGGAGGTGAAAGATTTGCAATTCCTATTCTTACCAAAAATTTGGGAAAACATAAACCCATCTTAGTGATGGTAATGTTATAAATAAAATGTAATAACTGGATTGCATTTTGTTGCCTTTAATAAACGAGTCTTTGTGAGGAGATTGTTGCAAGTGGATTATTGTGAAAAGGCCTATTTCTTTGCAACTTATAATTTGAGACTCTCTTTGTTACTCCCAACTTTGTTTCTCCCAACTTGTTGTTCATAAATTGTAATGTGCCCCAGTCTGATTTGCCCTTTCAAATGTATCTCTTAATTGGACCTCCTCACAACATCTCTTCTTAGTGTGACTATAATAATTACTCTTTTTTGCACTCATTTGTATATCTAAAAGATTTTTCAAAGCACTGTTATTTATGATGAATGAGTTGCTTCAAATGGTGAATGAGTTGCTTCAAATCACATGAGGTGCCAAATTTACCTAAATCAATATTCATGGATTTCTAAAGTTTCTAAAGTTTTTGTTCAATTCTAGATTAGGCAAGACATGAGAAGATCTCCTAATATTTTGCATATAACAATACCTCTAATTCTTTTGGTTCTTCAGTTTGGATTGTAGAATGTCCAAATTAAGTTGAATATGACAATGAGTCACAACGATTTTGACAAGGGCACTCTGAGTGGATTGTTTTAGATTTTCCCTTCTTATTTGTCCCTTCCAACTTGATTCTCCTAATTTGCCTCTCCTAATTTGATTAAATTTTGAAAGTAAAATTTAACCCAAAAATATAAGGAATTACTATAGCGACACCTTAAATTGCTAATGGGACACCCCCTTTGAGCACAAAATTTGATCATTTAGAGCTATTTTTTATTTATTCAAGTGGTCCATCACTCATTCAATCACGGCATTATCACCTTGAAAGAAAGCAAGATAAACACAAATTTTTGTTGTAATATTTTTGCG
>OY987243.1:17061735-17243658 GCA_963920765.1 Ulota crispa | reverse complement strand
TGCAACATCAAAGTTTGTTGCAACTTAATCAAAGAATATATAGATTAAAAGAGTAGCCCTATTGATTAGCTCCACTTGATCAAAACCTGACTATAAAAATGTGTTTGATTTTCCTTAACTAAGGATTGATTTAACAATAAAAATAAAAAAACAATACTTTAAGGACAAAAGGTATAGTAGTTACAAGACTAACTCTTATGGAACTAAAATAAAAATTCAAAACCAAAGAAATTAAATTTGAAAAAGTGGAGGTAAATCAATTTCACATTGTTAGAAGAAATATTTGAATTCACTATGACAATGAAGTAGAATTCTACTAAATTGCCTTTTTAAGACTAAATACTCTTTTAACCATTAAACGTTGCGACTAGCTCAATTACAATGTTCTACGCTATGATTTAAGTCTATCATTAGTGTGGCTAAAGTACCCAAGAAGCTACAAAGTCAACAATATACCAACCTCATGAAATTTGCAACAAGGGCAGCTTGGGACCTAACACCGTGTCTCTGAATCTTCTCACAATTTGGATTACTTAAAAACATGAGTGCATCTAATGAGGTATTTTTTTGCCTTCCATAATGAATCATGTGTTTATGATCAATTTTGTAAAAATATCAAATGAAAAATGGCTTTTTTCTGTCATAGAGAATGTTTATTTGGAGCCAGGACAAAAATGTATGTCCTTGGCATTTAGGGGCTAAGCCTTTCCTCTTTGCATGTGATACCTTATCCATAAGTCTTACATAGCATACAAAATAGTGATAAATGATGACTTTACAAGCTAAATAAAACCATGGTCACAATTTGATACACATTCAAAGTGCATGATGTTTAGAAATAATGATATTGAAATCATCCATTAATTTAGCACAAATAATGAAAAAGCATTGCATATGAACAATCATATGCATCATCTATATGAATGGATTTGATCAATTTTGAAGAATGCATGTCACATTCAAAGTGTGATATTTTGCAAATACAATGTATAATGCTTGCCAAGAAGTTATACTCAAACTTTTTTTCCAAGAGGATTTTAGAACTTCAAGCTTTTTTTACAAGTTGCTTTATTTAACAAAGTAAATTAAGCCAGCTTCATACAAATATCCCAAATTAGATTAATTACATCTTTCAATTCCCTTAAGAAAAATCATACTCCATCACATGCACTCTCTCAAAAAAAACAAAACAAAACAAAACAAAATCTTCTAGGACCTCCAGTAGTAAATATCAACGACAAAAGTACCAAAAGTACTACCAATAATTTGTCAAATACGTTGATTTGCAATTCCGACTCTTGTCGTGGCGAAGATTTTTTAACAACATAAAGTACAGAACTGATGGATTTGTACTACTAGACAACTTCGAGTGGCCACGGTCAATCTACGTGCTTCAGTCAAGCATGTACGTTAATGGTGATGAGTCCTGTCTCCCAGAAGATTTCATCAACGTACGGTGTAGATTGCATCTGGTTGTACCGCTACCAGACATCTTATGGTGGCGGCTACCAATCTACGAAAGAACGGCTACCAATCTACGAAAAAAGTTCATTTGCGGGGCATGCACTGGACGACCACGAGATCGCCTTTGCAGCCGGCGTTCAGTTCTCTTCTCTTTCCACGGATTCATCTGCATGCGGTTACTGCACTTTGTGCCGGAGCACTGACAGATCGCTCTCGTTTGGTTCAATTCGCTGCTGATCGAGCTCCAAATTTCTCAATTCGAGTTAGAACAAACTCATTTTCATGAAAAACATACCCTGAAAGGTACCAGCACGCGTAGACGTCAAACTAAAGATTTTGGAGTTGGAAGATCAACTGATGAACTTTGAAAATAATATTGCCAAGTAAAGTAAGAGGACACAAAAAGTATTGGTTTCAATTTCAAAGTTCTAATTGCAAGCATTTGTTCACAAAGATCTTCCAAAGTTCAAAATCATTAAAATTATATAGTTGTTTGTAAGAGATGCTAAAACTAATGCTTATTAGTTCTTAAATAGTGAGATGGGGCATTGAAAATTATCATGATAGTCACCAAAAAGCACCACTTCATCACCCATAACCATCACTTTGTCACCCACAACCATTTGTTTTTGTATTTGTCATTCAATGACAATGCCAAGTGACACCCATAGGGACATGACGAAGATGGGTGTTGCTACCTTACAATGATTTTGAAGAAAGTGTAATGTTTCACATTTCTATGCATTTAATTTGCAAAAAGTATAAAGGTTTTGAAAATGTGAGAGATTAGGCACATCAGTAGAATGAAGATAGTCTTTTCAGAAACTCTAGAACCGTGCCCGCTAGTCATCCCAATGTCCACAGCTCTCTAAGGTCCTCAAAAATATGAATGCTCATATTTCAGATGAGGTCCCAATGTCCCACACGCGTGGATGACAATAAACTAAGCTCTCAACCCCTAAATGCCCAAGGCACCCAATTTGGGTGTTTACAAAACTTTGAAGATGAATATAACCTTATTAAGGCACTATTTTTGGTAATTTGTTTTCAATACAAGTTTGTTTCAAAGTCTATTTCTAACACCAAAAATCTGATTTTGAAAATGAATGTTGATAAATTTTCTACTCAAGATTTTGTACAAGGGTGTCCACTCCAATCTTGAGTTTTGTAGTGTTGGGAAATCTTGAAAATGAGCCTCAAATACACTAGAGCTTGGAGGAAATCCACACTAAAAATTCACTTAAAAAAAAAGGTAGGAGTAGATTTTGAAAGCCTTAAATTGATTGAGCTTATACATGTAGTGACCTTAAACCTCATATATTTTTGGTGACCAACTTTTTAGACATGACATGTGAAATGAGGATTGGAAGACTTCAAGTCACTTTTGTAGTTTTAACACCCTCATGTTCAAACATTATAATCTTTCAAACTATAAATGATATTGTTGTGTTTTCTTTTTCCATGTAATTTCTAACGTGTCTAATTTAAATTAGTATGGTTATAATTTTAAAAAGATTGATGAGATTTATGAAAAGGTTGGTTGATTGTCATGTTTCATGAAAACTCTGAAAAGCCCATACAAGCCTTGGGCATTCTAGGACGCTCTGGGGCTGGGCAGCTCGTTAGGAGGGGCAGCGGAGAACATTCTTCAATTTTAGTTCTGACATGGCGGGGCCCAGATTGACGTATGTGCAGTAAATTGAGCCGGTAATTTTATTTTATTTTAGGGAATTGCTAAATCCACTTTGTTTAGGAGTTTCATATGTAGAAAAAAGAAAAAAGTTATGTTTATTGGATAGTCATTTAATGATGTTGGTAAATGCACTTAGGCCCATTTTACACTACAAGTCAAGGTCATGAAAACTTGGGGTCATTTTGGCCAAAATTTCAGCTCAAATGGTCTTAAGAACAACCCCAAGTGCCCATTATAATATAAACAAAAAATTTCATGGATACCCTTGAAGTTTGCAATAAATTCATAAATACCCCTACTTTTTTCAGAATCATCACAAATACCCTAGGGCCAAAAGAAATAGGCATTTGTTTTGCTAGGCATGCCACTTCCCTTCTTCCTTTATGCGCACGAATAACAAGAAAGAACTAATGAGTGCACAAAGGGAGAAGGAGGTGACATGCATAACAAAACAAGCACCTAAGTTTCTTGGGCCAAGCTAGTGTTTGTGATATTTCTGAAAAAGCAGGAATATCTATGAAAATATTGCAAACTTCAGGGGAATCAATGAAATTTTCCCTAAAAATTACTATATGGGTTGAGAAGCTGCTAATCCAACACCCAAAAAAACCTTGCGAAAATAATGTGCTCATACACTGTCTAGGCATTAAAACCGCCCACCTTTTCAAATGTTCTCTTGCTGTACATGCGTTTTTTCATAGATTTTCAAAATGTACAAAGAGTCTACATTTGAGGAGGTGGGTGGTTTTAGAGACCTATGGCCATTCCATTTCAAAATTTCATACCTAATTTCACAAAGCTCCAAAAGATATGAAATAACTTGAGTTAGATGTTAATACTTCTTGTCTTTCAAGGAAAATTTACTGAAAAATACTTCAAGAAGTTTCACCTCCCAAAATTCAGTTTCAGCCCTTAGATGGATGGTTTATGAGCACTACCTTATACGTGTTTCACTCAAATCCTTGAATATAATTAGATTTACTATATCATTCATTGTATCATTAAAGATTGCAACTTGATGTCGTGATGTGAGCATCTCTACCGGTTGACTCCAGCCGGTGGAGTAGCGAGGCGCTCAAGTACTTTTTTTATTTTCGAACCTCCACCAGTGCCCCGCCCCGGTGGTTTATTTGCCCGGCCTTGCCAAGCAAGGGTCTAGGGCCGGGGAGCTCCCAGGTGTTTGATATATTTCAACGCGCTAAAACTACACTCCACTCCGGAGATTGCTATCTATTTCTAGGTTGTAATCTTGAAAATGATGTCGGGAAGGAGTGTTGTTGGCAAGATTGGGCAACATGGAAGAAGCAGAGGTGGATTGTCCCATGCCATTGTTCCTGCGTGGCAAGAAAGTGTTGTTTCTTTAGAAATTGGAACCACAAAAGTCGCTACCCATAACTTACGTACCCTGTCAAATGTGATACCGGTGGGAATCAAGACTCAAGCCTGCGCAAATTCCCCTCCACGGACCCGGGCAAACAACTCTGGCGAGTCTGCATTTCCCTGGACCGGTGGAGATGCCTTGAACCACCTAAAAACCCGTAAAAAGGAAAGAGAATATCCAACTTTAACCTTAGCTGTACTACTTTATTCTCAATGGTCACAAATAGTGCACTTTTACTTTTTTTTGAAGATTACCGCATCCTAATGAGGCCTTGAATCGCCACAGCTTGACAGGTTTGCTCTCAGGGAGCGAACGCCGCTGTCCCATTCACTGAAGCTGTGACGTAAGGTGGAAGCACCCATAACCAATAACTTAAGCAATTTTGCAGAAAACTATAAAGAGTTTGAGGCAAAAAATACATTTCCCATGTAGGAAGATAAGAAATATTGGGATTGCAAATTTTTTATAATTTTATTTGCAAAACTGAAGTTACTATGAATTTTGGGAGTCAAAAAGTGTTCCACACCCATTGTGCAATGTCTAGATGTATGCAGTTTTGATACTAGCCAAACTAATTTCAGCTCATTACTTCCTACCTCACTTAGGAACAAGTGGCATGACTTAATCCCTATACGCCCATGAGGATGTTTTTTGTCCTCTGGCCCTGAAAAAACAGTCTGTACAACCAAAAAAAGTCGTTTTTCAATTTTTTTTTTTCCAAAGTGACCATAAACACATGATCCATCATAGAAGGCAAATAAAAATCCTATCAAATATGCACATATTTTTAGGTAACCCAAATTGTGAGAAAATTCAAAATCATGGTGTTAGGTCCCAAGCTGCCATTATTGCAATTTTCATGAGGTCGGAATGCACTATTGACTTTGAAACTTTTAGAAACTGACAATACTATTGGTACCCATCAACCAAAACATTGTTGAAGCTACAATACAAACATTGTTGAAGCTACAATACAAATATTGTTGAAGCTACATTGTGGGCACGCCACGGCCACCGAGCAGACGTTTAAGGGTTAAATGGACACAACCTTGAAAAAGTCAGAAAAACGCATTCCAAAACACCTATACTTGCTCAAGGTGAAAATACCACCCCTACTAGTTGGGAATGGGGCTTTATCGGATATGGGTGCTTCCACCTTAAGCCAGCCTAGTATCACATCATTCAGCCTCCTCAGCTAAAATTTTACAATATGAATATACCCGAAGCCAACACCATTCTCATATGGGATGTCACTCAATGCAACATCAGATCAAATGCAATGACAGAGCAATCCTATAGACTTACGTGTAATTCCCTGTAAGCTGCACCCGTTTGAAATGGATTTACAACTCGGTTTGCAACATGTGAACTTACAATTCATCATCCAGTGCACTCAGAAAACACGCGAAAGAGAGAGTAGACAAAAGCCAGAATCTGAAGACTGTTGGCATTTGCAAATTGCAACTGTTTACCTTAAAAGCTACGAAATATTCGGGTCGGCATGTTTCATTTACGGTGTCGAATCGACCTCGCAAAATCCGCTGCTAGTCTGACGAGGTCACAGGTGTGGTCCACATTGCAATCAATCACAACTTTTTATGTCGCCTCCAGGTAATTCACCATATTTTCGCCAGGTAGTGCAGCAGTGCAGCTTTATGTCGAATGCAACTCGTCGGGTGAAGCTAAGCTCCGGTCATGTCATCGTGTCGGCATACACACTTTGCTTATTGAGAGCGTCTCCAATCTCCAAGACATGGACGTGGCCCTAACTTTGTAAACTTAGTTATTGTGGCCAGGATGCACGTTCGTGAGACTACCAGCCAGCATTGCAACCTGGTTACGAAGCTCCTCATTCTTGTTCCTCGTCTGTTAAAGTTTCTATTTATGACCGACAGGTCATGCCTGCAGATTTGCTTTTTACATGGCATCTCGCCTCCATCAGAAGCCACCAAGCTCAATAACTCTTCTGAAGGAGCCGAGTTTGATTGCCGTGTATATCGTTTCCCTTTTTAGATCTGGACACATTCACTTTCAAAAGAAAATGTATATAATTTACTTGACCACCGACATTTTCCTCTGCATCTCAATTATACCCTGCTTTTGACAGATTTCTGGCACTTTGAAATTAACCTGCTACTAACCAGGAGAGCAATACCTCCTTCAGAAATTTTGCATTCCTGTAAGCTTATTTGAGGTTTTGGAGGAAGGAGCTGGCTATTTTGCAGCAACCAAGCCATGCACAGATTCTAAAGGAAATATCACGCATCTCATCGCCAAGTTCATAGAGAAGTGACCTGGCACTCCCTACAGCAAAGGAAGGGAATTGCTAAACCCACCCCACTTTCTGCTAAATCCACCACATGGCATCATGTTGAGGAGTACCATAAAGAAATGGAAGGCAAATTTTGTATTTCTTGGGTGACCATTTAGTGACGATGGCAAACGACAAACTTACTCCATTCTTTTTCTTTTCTTTTTTCCATCCTTCAATTTCTATTCTCTTTTCTTCAACCACTTTTCCCTTTCTTCTTTCTTTTACTTGGCTTGACTTATAATTTTGAGTATACAATCTTAGAACAAGTACTTTTGCCATCATCATTGAATGATCATCTCATAAACATGAAATTTGCTCTTCTTTTCTATATGAAACTCCTAAACATGGTGCAATGTGGTGGATTCAGCAAAAAGTGTGGTAAATTTGGCATTTCCCAAAGGAAACCCAGACGATCTCTCTAACACTATGGTCGGAACTCTGGCTCCCTCTGTTCCAATCCATCATCCCGCTCTTGTTCCGGAACAAGAATGCAGAGAATTACAGAATGGTGCATCCTGATAGCATGGATTTGTAAGAAGAAATTTGATGGGTTATTTGCATTAGGGTCAGCTAAAGTACAGCTAAGCGAGTTTCTTACTACTACAAGCATCCAATTTTATATTATTCTGCCACAAAGGAGTTGTAGGTTTACTTTTATAAATTTTGATCATCCCATTAATATGTATGCGATCATCTAATTAGGGGCAGTTTCTAATTAGGGGCAGTTTCGACATGTAGGGTTGAGTTCCAACTAGGAATCAATTTGGTGATTTCAATGGAAATGAGATTTGGCAAAATAGGTGACACAAAAGCTGTTGGTGGTTGGACTGGTTAGGATGTGATTGATTATATGGCACTAGCAAAGTGCATTCAGGAAGAGGACGACAAAATAATGGGAGGTGTCATTGTTGGAAGAAATTTTAAGTTTTCTCCAATTTGTTTCCAGCTCAATTACATCATTACGGTAGTAAGTCAATTTTTTTGAGGATATACCATATGAAAGTTGATCACTTTTCCCAAATTCTTTCTGGTTTCCATTTATGTAAGGTAGAAAAAAGCTGAAAGGATTACGGACCTAAGGGAGGTACTTCAAGTTCCTTCAATTCCAAACAAGGTGATACTTACGGAGTGCGGAGTATTAGTTATTACACACATTCGGATGAATTGCAACGGTCTTCATGCAACACAATCCTTTCCTATAGTTTCTTGTTACTTGAATGGGGTGAATCAAGTGGATTATTAAAAAATTTAGAATCTACCAACCTTCATTTAGTATTTTTTAGAAAATACACTCATTATAGCCTCTCTTGGAATTTAACTTAGTTGCAAAATCATCTGTTTACAAAAAAAGTATTGGAAAATCTAAGCTTATGAACATGTCCAAATTATTGAGGTATCTGAAAGAGGCTTACAAGAAATGATAACTTAATTCACTACGGTCTACTTCGACGGATGTTCGACATGTGACACTGAGAGAGAATTACACAAAGCAACTCAACGATACTCCCGGTCTGAAATAGCCATGACTGCTGGGTAAAGCAAATATGTGCACACGAAATCTTTCAGTGACTACATCTATTGATTGAATTCCTTATGTATCTATTTCTTCTTCTCACTTCAAGTTCTCAATGCTCCACTAAAACACACTCAATACAAACTGCGTCATCCTAAAAATTCCCGGAGAGAAGAATAGTTCGTGAGAGAAAGAGAGATTCCCTTCCATACCTGCAGACCTGCTGTTTCCGGTCATGCACTCCGTTCCTGGTTGACATATTTTCACTGGATTAATTGAACGAGGAATGTGAAACCCACACCATACTGGAGTAAGCGGTTCAATTCACTGCTCAGGAAAACTCTACTAAAACTGGACTTCCAGCTCAAATGAAAAGAGACAAGATGCAATCCGGAGAGGTCATGCATAACATTCAGCATCATAGAGGGGTTATCACCTTTTTATGTCATACGGTGGTTACAAGAGCTGTTACTCAGTTCTTGCTCAAGCAAGGCGAAACCAGTAACCACCAAGTCAATGATCTTCCAAATCATGGAAGATGACAGTAGAAAATCGGTTTAAACGCTGAACCATTAGAGTCCAAAACAATTTTATGTAGACAATTCCCCATTTAGCATTGAAAATTTTCATTAGAGAGTGCATCAGATGCCATATTTAACTGCTTATGGCCTATTCATGTACATATGGACTTCAAATGTTTAAATTTATCAGGAGATCCTTATATAATGAAATTCAAAAAAAGAGTAAGGCATAAGCATTAACTGGTCTTTTACTAAGAACACCATATTCATTAAATTGGGAAAACCAGATTCCCAAGTTGTACCTTAATGGTCAGTTTAAGTTGCTCAACTTAATCCCAAAATGTTACAAAACTCCCAATTTGATGAATATGGTGTTAAAGAGATCTTTCCACCCAAAATGTTAGGGGCCATATAAAAGCAAACACCACTTTAAATTTCTCTCTGCCTCACAAAAGTGTGTTAATCATGGGCTTTGCGAAGTCCTTCAACATACTTGTTTTGTTGGAGTTGTCAAGAGTTTCCAAGTTGTCAAGATTTGAAGGAAACAACATACTTGTGTCATAGTTAACTACTTGGGGATTATCCAAAACCTACAAGGAACAATTAAGAAATTGCTTTGGTTTGTAAAACGTTAAAAGATATTTGCAACATACTAGGAAAATCCTCCAAATCAACAGATACATGCAAAACGTGAGGAGATCTCAAGATGTTTGGGCACCAAGAAAGCCCATAATTATAACAAAGGAACCATCAACGTTCTTTTGGATATTGAATCTGAACACACATTTAATACTATGGCCCTTTGTAATTACTGTTGTTCATGGTCTATGGTGTAGTTAACCCGTAAAACTTTTAAAAAGACCAGGCATTCATGATTTCAAAGTGACCAATTTGATAGATCATAATATGATTCAGATGAAGCAAATAAATATTTACATCACCAAGATTAGCGAGGAATACTGCATTCGGTACCGGCCCAAAAATAACGTCCATTAGCGTTTTATCGCTGAAGTAAGGACCTGCTTGAAGTGGGCTTGCTTTGAATTTTGTTCCAAACTCTGAAGAAATGCCTCTAGGCTTACCATGATTATCAGGTTCCCCTAGAAAGTTAGCCATGCTGAAGCCATGATGATTAAAAGCAGTTCCGTAAATGTAGGTGGCCAAATGTGAATCAACACAATTCGTGTGATCTGAAAGTCCTGATGGCAATGAGTCGTGAATGTTCTAAATCTCCCTTTTTTTCACAAAGTGAGGGAGAGATCTACGGAGTGATTCACCAGCATGTGAATATGGTCTCTCCAAATCCTTGTCTATTGTACTGAGAGTCAGAGCTGCAGTCCGAAGAATCTTTTGGGTTATGGAGTCCTACGCTTTGCAACACTCAGCTGAACGTCAATGCTGGCTTGATTGACTTTGGTCTGTGCAAGGCTGGGCAACGTGGCTAGAGCTCTTCCTAGCATCGAATTTCAGACAAGTTTTTAGAAAACATCTGTTTTGATGTAATGGTGGAAACTCAAAACATTGGCTCTTTTCCAGATGAGCGAACTCAAACTCAAATCCAATACACAATTGTACTGATAAGCGCTTTGTCACAAATTTTGGCCCTCTGAATTGCGTCAAAATGACAAGATTGCGCCAAACTACCGAAATGAACAGTAAAAAAAGGTTAAATTTATGTTGAAATCCTTCACTTCCTCTACCCCTGTTACAGTCAGTGCTTACTTTTGTATGACTACATGAATAGATGGCAAATCTACATCAATCATAGAAACCGAATTTTTACCAGTAACCCCAACATTTTTTGTCTGTATAAAATTCTGGAATAGAATCTGTCTGACCGTGCCTTTTGCTGATTTCGAGGGTACCAGGAGAATGCGGTGGAAACGAAGGACATGGTTGGGGAGATCCTCCAAACAGAATAAAAGAAGACTAAGTCTAGAAAGTTGCTGCGTGACACATGATTCATGGCGGAATTTGGGGTTATTTCCTTGGAGCTTGCTTATATCAAGTGGAGCCAGGAAACAGCTTAAACGCAGAGGTATGTAAGGCACCATGCTTTGAAAGAGACCGAGAGTTCTCAGTTATTTTGGGTCTCAGTTCTCTACCAGATCATGGAAATTATCAGAAACATATGCAAAATGTTGGTGGTGGACCTGTAAGTTCGCAAGGTCGTCAATGGTCACTCTGCTTTCTGTACACAATCTGTTGAATAGAATTGTTCGTGTTTAGTCAACTTACATGCCAATATCCCATGGTATTTGCACATGTATACATACACGTACGACAAGAGTTTGATCATTTCTCTGTAAGTGGAGATTTATATGCTCACCAGGAAATTATAGAATGTTTAGAGCTGTACAAGTAGGACTACGATTATGGTTGATTTTGCTTCTGTCCTGCCTCCGAAGCCAGATCGTTGCCTTCACTTTACGGGTTGGCTGCTACTCTGCTAGTACAGGTCTACATAGGATACGTAATATATAGTTGGAGAAGAGGAAAGGAATCTCTCTCTTCATTTTTCTACTCTGCCCTCCACATGTGCCATTAAGCAACCTTGAAAGTCCAGAAGCCTTTCTGGTTTTCTTAACCTTGACTTTAGTGCCAGCTTGTAGAAGAATAGTGCAGCTTATTAACAAAAAGGAATATGCTTATGAAATTATGATAGATCAGAGTATCTGATTTCATGTGTCTTTGACTCTTTGTGTGAACATTCTGTAGTGCTAACATCTTGAGATTAACATTGATTTCCAATACAATCTGCAACTATTCACCCAGCTAATTTCAAAAGGTTCAGCTGTACACACGATGAAGATAGTCGGTTTATGTATCATATAGTTTCATCTATTTTGAAGATTATATTGGACAAGTTGCGGCTATGCAAATGTTGGAAGGCGAAGAGTTCGGATCAACGTCGACAAGAGGGGGCGAAGTGGTGCGCCAGGAATTCACTCCCAAAATGCCTCGAAACCTTGAAAACTAGTTCGTTAATCTCTGATACCTTCACTTCAACAACAATAATGACGACGAGGAGGATGCCAAAAGGTGCGTGTCAGTTACAATGGTAACTGTAGCATCGAGTTACTAGATGACATATAACCTTTCTGCCTTCCATAAACCCGTTAGGAATTATTTTCGCTTTGAAAAAAATTCAAGGCAGGAGGAATCTGCTGTTCCTTTACGTTAAAAATTGAATTCTCACCTTGCTAATATATCAAAAGCCTTCATGCAGTGAAGTGTGCAGTATGCAAACTTTGTCAAGAATTTCTGAAATCGTCATTTTGCAAGTGTTTTTCATCGTCATTTCTTGTAATTCTGAAGGGGTGTGATTGAATACATCTCTATGCTGCTCTAGCACAAGGTTACATCTCCCCTCTGTGGACCATTCAAGCAGCAGCGTTCAAACATTTCCTGTAGTGACTGATGGTGTACGTGGAAAAACTACATGCTTTTGCAGGGCTTCATGTGATTCGGCATTGTGGTAATTTTCCAAAGCGTTCTGGTGTAAAGGTCTCCACGAATGGTTAAAATCAACCAACTTTCTCAGAGCTAATGCGCAACACCTGAAGAATTTATAGATTTCAAGCTCGAGTAAACACGTCAGTTATCTGACCTCACCAGCTCTGATCCTTGTTGAATTCTTCGTGATTTTCAAAATCTTAGTGGCAGCATATTGGATGTTCACTCAGCTTCATTTTTTGCTCAAATTGTTGTTTTAGAGATTTCAAAATGGCGGCCATATGTCCACCTCTGCCACCGAAGAAGCCAATCTCAATTCATTGTGACCAAATCACCGGGAAGCCCAAATATGTGGATCCGGCCCACAGGAACTGTGTGGAGGGCGTCAAAGCAGCCAGCTTCACTCCCAAGAATAAGTTTGACAAGTACAATGGCCGAACCCACAATTGTATAGCAGCAGTCACCACCTACAGTGGCGAACGCTACGCGGTACTAAAGACTCACTCCAACACCATTTTCAAGTTTTGAAAAAAGAATATCAGAAAACTTAACATTACGTTACCAGAAGAAAAAAAAAAAAAAAAAAATTACACCGCATAGGTGTCCTTGATTTCCACTTTGAATTCTGAAATTGAATTGGGTATCATTATGCTATTGGGTTGTGTGCAACAGCACTTGCATCCTCACAAGATAACAGGCTACAAGGCTGGAAATGCTTATGGTAAAACTCCCCTCTTCGATGGACTCACGTAAGTACCGCTTCATCCTCTGAAGTGTATTGTTTTTAATTGAATTTCTTCACAACAGGGACTGAAAATATCAGTGCTTTCAGGAAGATAAATAATTTTTGGGAAACTTCTCACACCAACAAAATTAGATCCTCCCCCATAATTCATAAGGTCTCTCAGTGACTCTGTGATTCCTGGCAAAGATTCTCTTTCTGCCGTTGTAAAAAGGTTCTTAAAACACTCAAATGTTGATTAATAAAAGAGTTACGAAACCACTGAATATATTTGAGGTTCAATACTACCTATAACTGAAACTTGCGGTGTCCTTACAAGTTTAATTATTAATTACCGTCGGTGAAAACTGTGCAGTACGAACAACTACTTCAACCACAAAATTCGAAAGGTGGGCGAAGAGATGGATCACGGGCACAAGAAATTATGTGTGTATGATCCAAAGGCCAATCGAAACAAGCCACGAGCCTTTTCTCACAACACTGTTGGCCTGCATACCTTTGATCGTCGAAACGCAAGTTATATCAGGTACCAATTAATACCCGAAGTTGGAGCTCTGATTTCAGAGCATTTTTGCAATTGTGTGATGAGTTTCTTACTTAGATTTCTTCGATTGTACTTCCATGATTTTTTTTAATGAAGTTGTACTCGATAAGCAGGACATCTGCTTCGTGCAATGAAAGTAAGTCAAGTAAGCCTTCGGAAAAAATTGAGCTCTCCAAGAGCCCCTCCAAATTCTCAAAAGGGATCCCAAAATATGTACTTATTGCAACAAACACATCACTAGTCCCTTATTTCTGCTTGCTTTTTAAATTCAATGCAATCATGAAAGTTATATTGTTATGTCATTTCAATTGGACAAAGCTATGGATACAAATTTACAAAAGTATGATAAATTTTGTTTTACTAGTGAAGTACTTGAATAATGACTAATGAATACATTTACATATTTTATAAATGCAATGCTTTTTATATTGTTTTGAATTGTACATGTGACTAAGGTCCTTCAAACAAGATATCAAAAATATGAGTGATTTTTTTGATACTCACGCCAGCCAAATAATAGCTTGGTCTGTCAAACATTAGGGACTCTTGGAGGGCCCAAAGTGTTCCTCACTACGTGAAGATCTGCCTTGTAATTATTATCTTCCAAATGGGAACCGGTTGCTTTCAAACGTTTCCTAATACGTGGGTGACTGATTGTTGTTGAAGATTGGAAAGTGGAGATAAGAAAGACTTGAAAACGCCATTGAGCATTCACAAGAGATTTCATGTTCTGCCGAAGAGCATGACTGGGTTGTCCAATCCCGGCATCTTTTCTGGTAATGTGATTCCAACCTACTGGTGCCTTTCATACGGGCTTTCATAAGAATAAACAACAATCATCAAACCTCAGTTACCTTCGGTTGTCATAGATCTCGATTCAGCTTACAAAAAGGTGTCACCCTGTGTGTGCAGAAAAATCGGTGCTGATGCATAAGCACCAAATGGGGGAATAAGTGGCAACCGTCCCAAATTTGAATGAAAACTTTCGTGCAGATGTATGTATGTTGGTCTTGAGATTACACGTTGCTACTACACAATCAGTGCCAGAATTTAGCCTGGCTAAGTGAGGTAGAAGTGTCGGTGGTTGTGATCCTGGAGATGGAGGTGGCGGTCGATGGTGTTGGAGGTGAGGGTAGTTGTCAGTGTATTGTGTCTTTGAATGCATAGTGACGCGCAAAATCAGAAATCAATTAGAATCATGTGCAGATGAATTAATTGAGGTATACATTGAGCCAAAACTGAAGGGGTACATGTGCCATTATTTCTTTGGTTCAATAATTTATGACTAGTAATTGTGAGAGGATCCTAGCTTGCCCCAGAAGCTTACTTGTATTTGTGTGAAATCAATTCAACTTACAAACAATAAGGGATAACTTGTTTGAAATCTATGGCAGCAAGGGTTGATTTTCTGTTGATTATTTATAGTTTTTTGCTAATTTTTTGTTGATTTCTGTTACTTTTCACGTATTTTATGTTGTTCAATTCTATTTCTTTTCATTTTAATTTTTTTTTTTTATGGAAATTTATTTTATTTTATGAAAAAGTGAACTTTTTAAGAGACGCGCAGCTGCTCAAATCTTGAGCACCTACTCCAACCCCCGAGCAACTACCGGCAGTGGGGTTTGAACCCTCCACCTCACCTCTCACACTCCACAACCTTAGCACATTCTCAAGAACCATTAGAGAAGGTGCATATACACATGCATACATTAGTATTTTGATTCTATTTGTACAATAAATGTTCATGTTTTTAGTAATCGAGTAGACTTTGAAGGCTATTTCCGCCCAATAAAGGACTTTTTTTCAAAAAACTTAGAACTAAAAAATGTTGGTAAATGTATTTTACTTTCACCTCCGACAATTATTTTTGAATTTTAATATTTTTATCAAAAGTTATGAGCTAAAATCAGAGAAGGTGTTTAGAAATTTTAAATAAATTGTTTATTTCCATCCTTTTGATTTTGTTTATAAATTTTTATTGAAATTCGCAAATCTCGTAAGGATTGTTATAGGCAAAGGTTGGGTTCATTAATAATTATTATTTAGTGCTAGTTTTTTTTTGTAAAAAGAACCTTATTTTGTTAAAAATAGCCTCCATAGTTTGATAGCTTCAAATAACATGAAATTGTGAAAAGTTACGAAATGAAATCCTTACAATTATAAAATCAAAATTCTATTGACTTTTGAATAGTTTTGGATATTTTTTAAGGGCATTAATATGTGAACCATACCTTTTGAACTACTGTACCACACCCCCGGGATAAATTTTAGATTTCTACCATCAAAAATTTGAGTTTGAGAATTTTGAATTCAAATTTGGACTTAGAGACCATGGTATTGTCTAGGACCATAAAAAAAGGTTGCAATTCAACAACACCCAATGAAAAAGCTTATCTTTTTTTACAAACAAAAGTAAAATTAACAATTTTCTTCCTAACTAAACTTTTTCATTGAGTGTTGTTGAATTGCAACTTTTTTTATGGTTCTAGACAATACCATGGTCTCTAAGTCCAAATCTAAATTCAAAATTTTCAAATTCAGCTTTTTGATGGTAGAAATTTAAAATTTACCTCATGGTGTGGTATAGTAATTGGAAGAGTGTAGTACACATATCAATTCCCATCTTTTAAAGCTTATAAAAACATTTTATAAGATTGTTTTTTTTAATTCATTTGGTTAGTAATAGAAGGAAGAATTACTAAAAATACCCTTTAAGTCTTTCAAAATATCAAGTTTATGCCGAAAATATGTGAAACATAAAAAATATTCCTTAGTTTTTGGAGAAATATCAATTATACTCCTATTATTTTGGAAAATTAATAAAAAAACTCTTCTATTTTGAAATGTTAAATATATCCTTGTGTTATTTGAAATGTAAAAATCACCTTTGGTTTCTTGTAAGAATTTGTATTAAACTATACACTTGGTTATCATGTAACACAAAGATATATTTGGTACTTTTAATCCTTCAGGGACATTTATGATTTCTTCAAAGAATTGAGGAGCATCATTTATATTTGTTTGTAAAGAAATTTTGGTATTTAAAACAACAAAATGCTGTACTTTTTATATAAAATTTTGTTGAATTAGTGAAGTTGTGTCCAAAAGTATCTAGATCAACAAAAAACTGTTGAGTATTTTGTTATTATGGTCATGTTTTTACTTGACTTTAAAGGCTGCTAATTTTAAATCTAACCAAATTGTGAAAAGTAAAGAAAATAAAACTAGTCAATGTACACTCAAACTTCTAAAAGATTCTTTTTTTTTGAAAACTTCTTTTATTTTTTAAAACTTCAAAAAAATTTAATGAGGTCCAAAAAGATTTTAGAAAGATTTCAAAAACAAACCTAAACTATTGTGATAGTTTTTTTGAAAGAATTTTGATGAATTACAAAAAGATTCCTAAAGGACTCTAATTCAGTATAAGAGATTTTGTTTCTATAAATATTTTGAAGTACTTTAACAAATTCCATAAAGATTTTAAAAAGATTCTCAATGATTCCAAAAAGGTTCTTGAAAATTCTTAGAGATTTTCAAAGACTTTTTGAATTTCAAAAAAGATTCTCAAAAGAATTCCAAAGATTCTCAAAGATTCTCAATTGTTCTCAAAGATTTCAAAATACTTGAAAAGATTCCCAAAAATTCCAAATGATTCTCAAAGATTCTTAAAAGATTTTCAAAGATTTTCAAAGATTTCCAAAGATTCTTGAAGATTCCAAAGAGATTCTCAAAGATTCTCAAAGATTCTCAATTGTTCTCAAACATTCTTGAAGATTCCAAAAAAACTTGAAAAGATTCTCAAAAATTCCAAAAAGTTTCTCAAAGATTCTCAAAGATTCTCAAAGAATGTCAAAGAATCTCAATTGTTCTCAAACATTCTCAAAGATTCCAAAAATATTTGAAAAGATTCCCAAAGATTCTCAAAGATTCCTAAAAGATTCTCAAACATTCTCAAACATTCTAAAGTCTTGAAAAGATTCTTAAATATTCTTAAAAATCATGAAAAGATTCTCAATGATTCCCAAAAGATTCTTGAAGATTCTTAAAGATTCTTGAAGATTTTTAAAAATTCACAAAAGATTCCCAAAAGATCTTCAAAAGATTCCAAAATTTCTGTTGATTTAGATAATGGTGTCCAAATCAACAGAACGTATTTAATTTTTTACAGAATTCTGTTAAATTAGTCAATTACCATGGGCAAGTGCCCAAATCAACAAGAAACTGTTGGTTTTCTGTTGTTTTGGAAGGAGTTTTCTACTAGTGAGATAACCAACTTGATAGTGAAAGAATTTCATTCTATTCTCAACAATGACAAAAGCAACCTAACAAGGAAGAAATGAAATCCTCTATATATTCCTTCTCTTGTATACCAAAGTGACATTGGATTCTTGTAATTAAAAGACTTGCAAATAAACATAATAAGCACATAGTGACAAAAATTTCTACCTAAACCAAATCTTAGAATCTTCAGTTTAAAAACTAAATAATCAACCATGCAATTGGGGAGTGCACTCCCAATTTTTTTTTGATACACGTGCAATGAAATGAAGGGTTGTTTTAATTGCCTTGGTCTTAAATTTTTGACATGACTTGGAAATAAGTTAGCATTGCTGTAATGTATTTGGAGTCTTTATAAATAATGAAGGGTAGGGTTTAATAGTGAGATTTAGGTTAATTTTATATCTACAATAGCCTTGCAAATATTAAAATTAAAAACCAATGAATTTAATAGCAGTATTATGCGGATTAGTATTTAGTATCCAAGCTTTGTGGAGTATCCAAAGCAAGATCCCATGCGTGTATACAGCTAGTTATTGTAGAGTTTGAAGGGGGGTTATGATGCAGGACACGTGTCATTCAAGTATGGCATGAAGATCGGTAATATGGACAGAGATATATAGACAAGACACGTGTTGTTGCAGTGGATGGATGAGAATCAAAAGTTTGCACCTCGTTATGGTGATGAATGCAACTTAGAGCATTGTAGTTTGATGACGTGGCCTTTTGTGAGAGCAGCGTACGAGGGTTTCACGTGTGTTTTCTCTTGAGACTGGAGGAGAATATGTCTTTACATGCTTTTGCAGTTAACATGCTTTGTGTTTCATTGCACTATCTAGTTGGACATGTTTTGTGATTACTCATAATTCTTGTTTCAAATGCATGATGCCTTGGTCTAAAAGTACAATTTCTTCTATAGTACCCCCACTTACTCCAACATGTTTTAAATCCTAAACAACAATGTTTTTACCATACAAAAACATAGTCACATTTTGCATGTCTCAACCAACAAAACCAAATTTTGTTGGTACTTAATTAGATGTATGCACTTTCATTCATATCTTCATGTGTTTATAATAAACATAGGATACCCTAATTATCACACAATTTTTTTTCAAAGAAAGCATAGGGTACATTAAATTATTAGACTTTAGAAATTTAGGAAAATATAACCCTATGTAAATGACAAAAATTTACCTACATAGCCCCCTTCTAATAGGACTTTGCACGCACGCTACTCATGTAAACCTCATAAAGTGCACCCCTAAGACCATGCATGGTAAACATGTCAAATTTATCCAATTCATAAAAAACAATTTTTTATTAAGTTCTTCAAATAAGTATAGCACTTTTTTTAAATAATTCCTATGCAAAAATTTATTAACCATTTACAAATATGTTTATTTCAAAATAATATTCCAAATTTCAAAAGACACCTTTAAAATAGTGTCTTCTAAAAAAGTAAAATGCTCAAATAAAAGGAAAAAATGTGGATATTTTTAACATCCAATCATGCATTTTTCTTACAAATAGGAAAAGAAGAAAATCTAACCCATCATAAAACTAAAAAGTCAAAACAAAGTCAAAGGAGATGTTTCAAAATTTGTTTGAAGTATATTTACATATAGTGCAAACTTTGAGCAAATGGATGTTTCATAATCACAAGATTTAACAAATAATATTTGAATGAAACTAAATAATCTTGTAGTAGTTAATATACTTAAAATATAAGTATGTATTTTTCAACATGCACTAGACTTTTGAAAATTAATGTAAAATGAATTCCATGTTTTATTTCTTAATAAGATTTCATTATGAAAAAATGGCACTACTAGAAAATGGGCTTTTTATGACTCCAATTTATGATTGTTGAGAGTCATTCATAATTCTAAATGACTCACAGCAGTCATAAATCAGAGTCATAAAATGCCCATTTTCTAGTAGTGTGGAAATGTGATTTTGCATCAATGTAGGTTTTCAAACAAAAATTGATTTGTGTAATGAGAAAATGAGCAGCTCATCCTATGTTTTTTGATGCATCCCAAAGTCTTGATTCTCAAGTGCCTAAATGGCCTAAGGTGGCGGCTTCTACTATGGCTTTCCCAAGTTCTTAACTACCTCAAAATTTGCTATAACAAGTTGAAAAATCATAGAACTCTAGAAAATCTTGACATTTTGTGGTAATGATACAATGAGACAACATTGTGCTTAAAAAAGGACTTCAATCCTAGAACAAAGTTTAGACATTTCTCTTTTAACCACCTTTTTATATGAAATTGACATTTTGTAATCACATCCAACTCACAAGAGCCCTAAGAAAACATGAGTTTTTTGGTAATCAAAAACTACAATCTAATTACTAAAGCAAGCAACCATTGTGAGAGACCAACACTAATTCCACTTGAATCTTGTCTTTGAGACTATCCAAGCTCAAACTTGATTAACATGACAATTGTTAATTTGGAAAAAATCTTTCCCAAAACAAATTTTGAGAATATTGAATTATCCATTTGTGAGAATATTTTGATGATATAAAGTGAGTTTTTTGATAATTTCTTCAAGATATTTCATGGTCGTAAAGAAATCATCATAAAATTCACTCTGTATATTAAGAAATTCAAAAGTCTCAAAATTGGTGTCTTTTCCCAAATTAACTAATATGTGATCATGACTTACTATCCCCTGAAAAAGGCCAACCACTCAATTGTGAGAACTTGAAGGAAAAAAAAAACCAACCAAATGCTAATCAAAAAACCCCATCCTACCAAACAAACCCCCCTGCAGTTGCACTAGTAGAAAACTCCTTCCAAAACAACAGAAAATCAACAGTTTCTTGTTGATTTGGGCACTTGCCCACGCTAATTGACTAATTTAACAGAATTCTGTAAAAAACTAAATACGTTCTGTTGATTTGAATACCATTATCTAAATCAATAGAAATTTTGGAATCTTTTGAGGATCTTTTGGGAATTTTTTGTGAATCTTTAAGAATCTTCAAGAATCTTTTGGAAACCATTGAGAATCTTTTTAGGATTTTTAAGAATATTTAAGAATCTTTTCAAGATTTTAGAATCTTTGAGAATAGTCTTGGAATTTTTGAGAATCTTTTAGGAATCTTTGAGAATCTTTGGAAATCTTTGGGAATCTTTTCAAGTTTTTTTGGAATCTTTGAGAATGTTTGAGAACAATTGAGAATCTTTGAGAATCTTTTAAAATCTTTTAGAAATCTTTCAAAATCTTTTGGAATCTTTGGGAATCTTTTCAAGTTTTTTTGAAATCTTTAAGAATGTTTGAGAACAATTGAGAATCTTTGAGAATCTTCAAGAATCTTTTAGGAATCTTTGAGAATCTTTTTGGAATCTTCAAGAATCTTTGGAAATCTTTGGGAGTCTTTTCAAGTTTTTTTGGAATTTTTGAGAATGTTTGAGAATGTTTGGAAATTTTTGAGAATCTTCTTGGAATCTTTGAGAATCTTTTAGGGATATTTGAGAATTCTTGAGAATCTTTGAGAATAGTTTGGAATATTTGAAAATCTTTGGAAATGTTCTAGGAATTTTGAATTTTCTTTAGAATTTTTGAAAATCTTTATGAATAATCTTGGAATCTTCCTAGAAGCTTTGAGAAGCTTTGAGAATCTTTAAGAATCTTTGGGAATATTTTGAGAATCTTTTTTGAAATTCAAAAAGTCTTTGAAAATCTCTAAGAATTTTCAAGAACCTTTTTGGAATCATTGAGAATCTTTTTAAAATCTTTATGGAATTTGTTAAAGTACTTCAAAATATTTATAGAAACAAAATCTCTTATACTGAATTAGAGTCCTTTAGGAATCTTTTTGTAATTCATCAAAATTCTTTCAAAAAAACTATCACAATAGTTTAGGTTTGTTTTTGAAATCTTTCTAAAATCTTTTTGGACCTCATTAAATTTTTTTGAAGTTTTAAAAAATAAAAGAAGTTTTCAAAAAAAAAGAATCTTTTAGAAGTTTGAGTGTACATTGACTAGTTTTATTTTCTTTACTTTTCACAATTTGGTTAGATTTAAAATTAGCAGCCTTTAAAGTCAAGTAAAAACATGACCATAATAACAAAATACTCAACAGTTTTTTGTTGATCTAGATACTTTTGGACACAACTTCACTAATTCAACAAAATTTTATATAAAAAGTACAGCATTTTGTTGTTTTAAATACCAAAATTTCTTTACAAACAAATATAAATGATGCTCCTCAATTCTTTGAAGAAATCATAAATGTCCCTGAAGGATTAAAAGTACCAAATATATCTTTGTGTTACATGATAACCAAGTGTATAGTTTAATACAAATTCTTACAAGAAACCAAAGGTGATTTTTACATTTCAAATAACACAAGGATATATTTAACATTTCAAAATAGAAGAGTTTTTTTATTAATTTTCCAAAATAATAGGAGTATAATTGATATTTCTCCAAAAACTAAGGAATATTTTTTATGTTTCACATATTTTCGGCATAAACTTGATATTTTGAAAGACTTAAAGGGTATTTTTAGTAATTCTTCCTTCTATTACTAACCAAATGAATTAAAAAAAACAATCTTATAAAATGTTTTTATAAGCTTTAAAAGATGGGAATTGATATGTGTACTACACTCTTCCAATTACTATACCACACCATGAGGTAAATTTTAAATTTCTACCATCAAAAAGCTGAATTTGAAAATTTTGAATTTAGATTTGGACTTAGAGACCATGGTATTGTCTAGAACCATAAAAAAAGTTGCAATTCAACAACACTCAATGAAAAAGTTTAGTTAGGAAGAAAATTGTTAATTTTACTTTTGTTTGTAAAAAAAGATAAGCTTTTTCATTGGGTGTTGTTGAATTGCAACCTTTTTTTATGGTCCTAGACAATACCATGGTCTCTAAGTCCAAATTTGAATTCAAAATTCTCAAACTCAAATTTTTGATGGTAGAAATCTAAAATTTATCCCGGGGGTGTGGTACAGTAGTTCAAAAGGTATGGTTCACATATTAATGCCCTTAAAAAATATCCAAAACTATTCAAAAGTCAATAGAATTTTGATTTTATAATTGTAAGGATTTCATTTCGTAACTTTTCACAATTTCATGTTATTTGAAGCTATCAAACTATGGAGGCTATTTTTAACAAAATAAGGTTCTTTTTACAAAAAAAAACTAGCACTAAATAATAATTATTAATGAACCCAACCTTTGCCTATAACAATCCTTACGAGATTTGCGAATTTCAATAAAAATTTATAAACAAAATCAAAAGGATGGAAATAAACAATTTATTTAAAATTTCTAAACACCTTCTCTGATTTTAGCTCATAACTTTTGATAAAAATATTAAAATTCAAAAATAATTGTCGGAGGTGAAAGTAAAATACATTTACCAACATTTTTTAGTTCTAAGTTTTTTGAAAAAAAGTCCTTTATTGGGCGGAAATAGCCTTCAAAGTCTACTCGATTACTAAAAACATGAACATTTATTGTACAAATAGAATCAAAATACTAATGTATGCATGTGTATATGCACCTTCTCTAGTGGTTCTTGAGAATGTGCTAAGGTTGTGGAGTGTGAGAGGAGAGGTGGAGGGTTCAAACCCTGCTACGGGCAGCTGCCCGGGAGTTCGGGCAGCTGCCCATTTCTCTAAAAAATTCACATTTTCATAATATAATAACAAATTCTATGAAAAAATAATTTAAAAATGAAAAGAAATAGAATTGAACAACAGAAAATACGTAATAGAAATCAACAACAAATTAACATAAAACTGTAAATAATCAACAGAAAATCAACAGAAAAGTACCCAAATCAACTTGACCAAATTCACAAAAAAAATCAACAGGTTTTGGTTGAAATTCTGTTGATTTTGTGCTGAATTTTCTACTAGTGTCTGCCTACTGAAGTCCTTGCACGCTTGTGCGCCTAGAGTGCATAGCAAGTTTATAGCAAAAAAATTCCAAACCCATTTGGTGAGGGCCTTAGCAAAGCAAAGTGGTGGATCACATGCTATCCCGTGCTTGACAAAAATGGCGTCATTTGGTTAGGTGTTGGGGTTGGGGACCTCAAGTCCTTTATACTAGGCAAGGCTTATTTAAGCCTTGCATTGTTTGCATCTTATTGCCATTTGGCCACAAACAAATTTTTTTGGGAGAGTGGACAAATTGAAAGGATCCATTAGGTTTGTCTCTTGTTAGTGCAAATTACCTTGTTGTTTTTTGTTCCTTTTTGTTGCTTGTTTAGGGTACCACCTTTTGGAAGCCCCCAAAGGAGGGGTTTTCCACCCTACTCATTTTTGCCAAGGTGAATTACATTTGCTTCCATGAAAAAGTACTATCCTTTAACACAGTGATCTAATCATATTACAAGATGATTAAATTGTAAACAAGTTAAAAAGAATTATAATTTAAATGACAAGAATTAGTCATTGTGTAAGGAAGTGTGTTCCAAAATTGTCCCAAAATTGTCTCAAAACATATTTTAATATTTAAGTTTTTTAATGTTTTGGTAGTAAATATTTCAAGGTAGATACATTATAAAAGCTCTCCTTAATCTCAACTTCAAAAATTTGTATATATGTCAATTAGATTTTTTTTTGGTCAAAATTAAAGTAATTTGGACAAGGTTTCTCTATCTCTTTAAGACAAATAATTGAAAAAGTTTAAAAATATTAAACCTTCATAAAAAATTTGGACCAAAGTTAAAAGAACACGTTGTAAGTATTCTACTTTAGCTCCTATTTTGGATGACAAAGAAATGTTTCAAAATAGCGCTTTGTCCCTTCATTTATTCTAAATAAGTATTCAATATTTAGAAACATATATTTTAAAACCAATTTGATGAATTGTGGTGAACAACATATTTTTACATTTATGTGTATGTGGAAATGTGCACAAATTCAAAAAACGATGTAGGGTTTCAATGCCATATGGAAATACTCATGGACTCCAAAAAATCTCTTTGTTTAGCAAACCACTATAAGACACTTGTAAAACATATGGACATACTATATATTTACATGAAAAGGCACATGCAAATGTTGGAATATACCTGCAAAGCACATCAAATCTTCCAATTGTTCAAAGACATAGAGATTTCAAAATTACATGAAAAGCCCATAAGTAATTAAATACAAAATTCTAAAACAAAATGTTATTTTTACTTCCCACAAAGCATAGCAAAGGTAGCATATGCTAATTGCATCAATCCATGTACTAGTAGAACCACCTAGAGTCTAAGGTCATGTAGGTAGAGAACCTACATACTTCTTTTTAATCTTGAATTACCTAAGCCATTCATTGTGCCATTTTGAGTTATTCCTATTTTTGTAAATACCATTGTGTCTTTTTGCTCAATATCTAATTTAAGCCATCCAATTTTTAAAAATTTGTAAAAGACTTCCTTAACCCCTAAACACCCATGAGGATGTCTTTTGTCCTCTGGCCCAAAAAAACATTATGTACAATAGAAAAAAGTCATTTTTCATCTATTTTTTTTCCAAAGTGATCATAAACACATGATCCATCACAAAAGGCAAATAACAATCTTATCAATTACGCTCATATTTTTAGGTAACCCAAATTGTGAGAAAATTCAAAATCATGATGTTATTGTAGGTCCCAAACTACCCTTATTGCAATTTTCATGAGGTTGGTATGCACTATTGACTTTTGAAACTTTAGAAGCAATACTATTGGTGCCCATCTATCAAAATACTATTGAAGTTATAGTAAAAACACTATTGAAACTATAGTGTGGGTAGGCCACGTCCACCCAACAGACGTTTAAGGGTTAACATTTGTGGAATATAGACTTCAAAACTCTTATTTGCCAATATTTTGGAATCTAACTATGTTACATTTATGAAACTAACTTTTGCATTCATAAAATGGCTCTTCAAATGTGAAACTAGTAAGATTGTACAAAAATCTTAAAATACTTTCATGGTTGAATTTTTAAATTACAAACTCAAAAGAAAATAATCTTGTGAAAACCATCAACAGTTAGTTTATAGTAGATTACAAAAAAATGAAGTTAAATTTGGATTTATGTATATTATCTGTAAACATTGATAGGTACAAATGGTAGATTCAATTGTGTGAATACAATCAATACGTCATTTCGTACAAATTTTATTGGAAAGTTATCACTAAAAATGCACTTCATTCACAATTTTGGGAGATTTGGACCATTTCAAGGGTGAAGACCGTGAAGTGCTCCTTTGTGGAACAGTTGGACCAATTAACGTCCAAGGCACAGGTTGGAGGACACATGCTCCAATCGGACTTAGCCACGTTGGCATATCCACAACCACAGGCAACTCGCACTTTCGTGGTGTCATTTGATATAGCGAAGCTCCACGCAAGTCATAAACATCCTAGTTGGCAGTGATGACTGGGATCTCAAGTGGTCTGGTCCAATGACCAGCCGTCGTTGACACTTGAGCGTCACATCTCGATGTACAGTACTTGCTTCTGCGTCCTTCCCGACATCGTCTCCCCAGTCCTCATCACCATTTCCAGTTCTCCCGTGGTCCACAGGCTTTCCGACACTCGACTTGCGCAAGCTCATCACCACAATCAACGGCCTGCAACTGATCGCCTTGTGGAACATCCTGGTTGGCGTGTTCAAGCGGAGCTTGATCATTCAGTTTTCAGCGATTGTCTGGTGCGATTCTCTCAATTCAATCGTTTCCTCTCGTTTCTCTAGATGGTGTCGCCAATCTGTCGGTGACGCAACTGCAGTCAGTATCTAGGTTAAGTTGTGGTGCAGTGGCGAATTCGACAAACTTTTGACTTAAGTGGATGAGTACATTGAAATCATAGTTAGGTCATAAGTTTAGGGATTCGATGCAAGTGTTAGAATCCTTCGGATTTGAGTTTTTTTGATATTGAATTGTCGAAAGCATGTGTGTATTCCTTGGCCTGTGACAGAATTGTGGAGCTCAATGACGACGCAACCTTTGGCCACGCGAGCGGCGGTGGCGGTGCCCATGGTGGCATGGGCACTTCTCACGGGCGCTCTGCTGTTCCGGAACGCTGAGAAGGGAATGGCACAGTTATCGAAAGGCTGCCCGGACAAAGTCGCGTATTCGTGGAGGTCGAACATTCCCGCTCTAGACAAGGGAGTGTGTATCCTGGTGAGTTTCTTTGTCCGCGCGCAGAGTTCGGACGAGGGCAAATGGGTCACGGGCTACATCGGCACGCTCGTCGTCTCCGTGCTGGCCTTCATGGCTGTGGAAGGCTCCAGAATCAAGTCCGGCTTGTTTCTGTCCACGACTTGGATCCATGGCATCATCTTACAAATCACGGGCGTGTCGGTCTCTTTTCCTCTGCTGTGGCTCCCGACATACTTCCTGACCGATGGAGCGAACCGAGCTCACAACCAGATTTGGAAGAAGAAGATCTCTCTGCCCCGCGTGGCCGCCATTGCTTTCGCCTTCCTGTTCCTCTGGCTCAATACCATCGCGCTCTTCTTCCCGCTCAGGACTGACCAGAAGCAGATCGGATGCTTGGTGTTCCTGGCCATGCCGGCCGCTGTCACCCTTGCGTATCTCCCCTTCTCCACGCCACCCGACGCACCGCAGCAGAAGGGCCACAAGGGCGTGATCGCGCTGCATCTCCTGCAAGCCGGATTCGGGCTCACGTGGCACCTGGTGGCCATCCTGTACGTCATCCGCGACCCGGAGCTTCCCAGCCGGGTTCTCCAGCTCTTCACGTCGTTTCGATCCGAGGAGTACCCCGTCTATTTCTTGCTGATCGACGTTGTGTCTCTGTTCCTGTCGTTCCTCTACCTCACGGCACTCGAAGATGGCATCCTCATCGCCCTGCTAGAATTCGCGGGAGCTTGCGTGTTTGGGCCTGCGTTCGCTGTCTCGATTTACTGCGTCTTCCGAGAGCAGAGCATATCCAAAGCAGTTTCTGGTGTCAAAAGCAAGAGGAAAGACTGAACTTACTAGGGTTGCAAAAACCATACCCTGACTGCAGTATGTATATTATTTCCATCACCTCCATCGCGTGCTCTTTGTGGTTTTAGGTCATCATGGGAATGCCATGGATGCCTTATGAATATGTACTTCTACTGTTTTTGGAAAACCTGTACGGAATGTAAAATCGAATCTTGAGTTCGTAGCTGGTGCGGATTTCTCTTCCATACAAGGACTGTATGTTTGCTTAGCAGGTAGGCTTGCCTTTGAGCTGGATCACAAGTTTCTGAGGTCAGGGTGTTGAGACGCTTAAGTTTGTTAGAAACAGGCTTTACACAAATCACAATGGAAATATGTCGCAGCTGGTATATATATATCTTCGGGATTTTGAACGGTTTTCTTCCGAAGACACTCGAGCGAAGGTGACATTATATCAAATAATTGATAGATATTCTGATAGTGTTCCATTATATACCATGTGAGTGTCCTAGTTCTCAGTTAGCCTTGTCATTCAAGTATCTATTGTAGTCACCTGCACTCTTGTGTGCAATATGTCGCAAGTCAAACCCTGCAACTACCAGAATAATATGGGTCATCGTGTTTATTCTGACTCCTCCTTCCTCTGCAGATACAGTACTAGGTTTCATTATGTCGACAGGCCTGACATTTAGCAATAGCCGAAATCTGAATGGACTCGATCATCTTTCTCTATTATAGCACCATTTGCCGATTTCAAAAAAGTAGACACGAAATACATCCGTGTCGTCGGCTAAACTGTGTAATTGCTTGCGGGAGAGAAATCCAAGATCCATGTAGGACAGAAGTAGGAGAGTAAAATCACTTGAATCTCATGCGTTCGACCTCCTTTCGTTGGCACCCCGCTTGTCCAGAAAACCTTTAGACCACAATTCTTTAGTAGTTTCAGCATGCAGGTAAATAAGAGAGTCTATCTTGCTTGTCAATTTTCCCTTGAAGACATATGGTTTAGGTGAACTATAACAGCATCAGGTGTTGGTTGCCAGTGTCCAGAATATTGTTGTAGTAGTTTAGAGGGTAGAGATCATATTAAATGAAGCCTTTTTGCAGTCATTATCTTTTCCCCATATCGTGAATAGCAAGAAACCCCATATTCGATCAATATGGAGGTGTCATCCATGTATCGAGTGTATCTGGACTTTGTATTGGTCCAGATGTATGGAGTGTATCTGGACTTTGTGTTGGTCCAGATGCAATCCATTCATAGCTGACAACTCCATATTGATCGGGGTTAAGAGGACTTCGTCCGTGGAACAGCTGCCAAGTGGTGTCCTCAATTGTAGCAAAGACGTCATTGATGTGCCGATGAATGGCCTCCGAAGTGTCTCTAGGAACAGCCAGGAAATAGTAAGCGAAGAAAGCTTCAAAAACACCGAGGAGTGAACCTGCAACGACGTCACAAAAGAAGTGCCTCCCAAGAATGATGCGGGACGTGGTTGTGGCAACAGCCCAGGCAGTGACGGTACTTCCAATCAAGCTGATGAGGATGGTTTCCGCGGTGGGCACAAATTCCGTCAGAATGGTCATTCGGCCCTGGAGGATATCCTGCAGATACGGCAACCATATTCGGTGACACTGATCTCTCCACATTGGAATGTAGAGCCCAAACATTGTGACCACCAGCAAGGCTCGCGTCGAGTGGCCACTTGGAAACGACCAGTGGTCCACCTGGACTGTTTTGAAGTGGCCCCTATTGTACACTGGTCGCGGCCGGCGGACGATCTTCTTGATGATAGACACAAATATCAAGTCGAACAAAAATGCCATGAAGAGGTTGAAGAAAAACATGCGGAGCTCAGGCGTCAGTTTCGGCTTGGGCGCTAAGTACGTGGCTGCCGCACAAGGAATGAGGAACACGCCGTCACCCGAAAACTCCAAGGTTCGCAAAAACACGTAAAAAAAGATTCCCAGTCCATGCTCGTGCACCCACGCCGAGAATTTTCTGTCGAACTCCACAACATGGTCGAGAATGCTGAGATCCGAGGTAGCCTTACTAACGCCGCTTTGATCTTTGTGATAGGAGTGATTACAGTTTATAACTTGAGGCGGTTGTTGGCCAGCAGGAGACTGTGGCTGAACGGAACGCCCTCTCCGCCTCCTTGACTGTCGCAACACCATAGCTTCAATGCCTCCACTAGCTCCACTGATGTGCGCTTCTCAGTCCCCTCGGTTGCATCTTTGAGCGGCGAAGTCCATTGAGAGCGAGAACGTCGTCCAAGGCACACCAGTTTCTTCACTGCTCAGCAACATATACCGGTACCTTCTCGTGAAAAATAGCTGGAAAATTCGATGGATAATCGTACACCGGTGGACATAACTAAGTAAAGTGCTTGGGCACTTGACAACCGACGAGAGCTGATAGAGAGAGATGATATTGTTGCTTGCTCCGACTTGGCTTCGAAATCAGAGAACCAGTAACCACTATACTACCATAATGCTTAGGCTAATTATCTGAGAACATGGGCATCTCCGAGGTGGGACAAGTTTCAAGGGTCATAATTGTGAGAATGATATATAACTTCGAATTGTTTCTCTCTCGAACATGGGCATCCAATCTTCCAGGAGGATTTCTGCTCTGTATCGATTGTAGACAAAAAGCAGAACATTCTCAACCAACCATGACAAAAGTATCCTCGGAACAGGGAATGTCCGCAACATTGCATCTCGTGCATGTCCCTCTCCGCACAAGAGCAGAGTCTGAGAATCTTGTTGGCATTAGTAATCGAGATGGCCTGCTGCATGTCTTGATGAGTGTGTCAATTGGCGACGTCCTTGGCCGGGCAGTGCATGAAGGTGCGGCACCAGCAAGGAATCCTGCTTCTCGGAGTTGTCTGTTCCACTCCCTTGAAACCTCTTTGAAGAATTTTTGTTCGACGAATGCTTGACCGTTTGAATCTCCGCGCCTGATAGGGTGCGTCACCTAATGAACTACTGACCGGTTCAGGCCCTAGGAAGCCCCTGGTTGGCGCCGTTAGAGCACTGCCGCTGCTCCGCGGCCTGAAGGAGTTTCTTCTTCGTCGTCTCGGAGGGCCTCCCTCGCCACGAATTCGTGCTGGCATTTGTGGGAAATAGCCGCGCATTCCCCACCGACAGTGGATTGGTCGCTATCCCTTCCAATTCTCTTCTCGTAATCTCTTCTTGGCCCTGCTACTGTAATTCTCAGCTGTGCGTCTCCGTTCATTCCCCTTCGCAAGAGCGCTTTGCCTGTATCTCTGTCTGGCCTTGGATGTTGGTGTGGACCACCATAGCCATGACCGCCATGACTGCACCAATATATCTCTAATCGTATGATGGTCTGCAGAACATCCTGTAGGAAGTAGCTCCAATCCGTTAGGGTTTCATCTGGTATCTGTCCATCGTAGCTGTTCATCCAAGGATTAGGGTACTGATTAAGGTACTAATCAGTACATATACCACGAGTTGTTTCTGTAGTCTCTCTCGTAAGCTCAGCAAAGCCTGATGGTTGAAGATCCCTATCAGTCCAACATGGTATCAAAGCATTTTGCTTAACCCCTACAGGACCATTGTCTCTTTGGGGAACAAATGGGATTTCAGGCAGGTACCTATGGTTTCAATTTTTGTCTTAATTTTTTGAATTTTTTTTTGAAGATAGAAAAACACATTAACTCTTGGGGAATATAATTTTTATTCCAATTAATGCCAAGGAGCAAAAGTTATGTCCAAATAAGCACAAATTTGGGGACTAGGGGCAGCAATAAATATTCTTATAAAAACTTGAAAAAAAATTTAATATTCTTTTCTTATAGATTATATCTTTGTCTACATCTGAAGCTTTGATTCATTCCACTTGGAATAGTTATGAGAAAGTTATGGACAATCTTGTTTTTCGGGCAACGCAAGCATCTTCTTGAAAAAATAACTTGTAAACTTCATTTTTGAATGCAGGTCTAACATTTTTTCAAAAAAAACTATTGGAGAGGGTGAAGTTTGCTTTCTAGAACAATCTCACCATTGGGATTATTGCATTTCAATTCCAGCCCACGGTTGTTATCAATTTAAGTTTTTGTTCAATCTCATACCTCCTTCTACCTAATGTTTTTTTAAAGAATGAAAATTAAGTTTTTCTTTTAAAAAAAATTTCCCAAGATTCCCAACTTAGCTTCCCGCCATGAAAAAATAGAATTCCAAACTCTATGGTGCAAAAATTTTAAGTTAAAAATGTTCAAAACTAAAAAATCTAGTCAAGCAAGGTGCAAAAAAAATTCTTTTTTACACTTTAAATGCACATATCTTCCAATTTGTGTGGTTAAAGCTATTGAGTTTTGTACTACACATTCTTATAGTAGTCTACTACAAGATCCTATGGTCAGATATGCAAAATGCCTGATTTTCAAACTTTTTTACTCTTTGCCATAGAGGTGGCAGTTTTGAGTGTCTTTTGACAGAATAAAGGCCATGGTCCTTTAGGGGTTAAGTCTTTCCTCTCTTAGTTGGCGATAGAGTCCTAGCTCTAGTTCTCTACAGTGTATCTGCCTTCCTACTTGTGGTGACAGAGTCCCACACCTCTCACAGATGCTGCCAGAGCACCGCATTCCTCCTCCCTTAGTCCCGTGCCTTCCGTCAATCCAGTTTTACGTCATGGATCCTACAGCCCGAGATATCCCAAAAACTCAGAAACTAGCTGGCAGCACAAACTATATGTTATGGCGATATAAAGTGGAGATGCTCCTTGATCAGGAAAACTTTCTGTACTGCACCACAACACTAGCCGCCACATCAATCCTGCCATCCACATCTGCTACGTCAAGTGCAGCTGACAATGCCGAGATCACCCATGCCGAAGAACCTAATCAACGCTCCCTTGAATGCTAGCCGGAGCGACTCAACCCTCGATCTCGTGCTGCACGTATCATTATCTCATCGGTACGTGACTCTATGCTTCTCACTATTGTCCATCTTAAGGACCCCTACCTTATTTGGCAGAAGTTAGAGTCGACCTACAATGTGAATAGTAAAGCCAGACGTTTAGTGATTAGGGAGAAATTTTACTCTCTATGTCTAGTAGAAGGTAAGAAGGTGGCAGACCACCTTCAGGAAATCAACCACCTTCTCACTCAGTTAGCTGGACTAGGAGAAGAGATACTAGACAAGGATCTTGTAGGACATACCTTGGCTAGCTTACCAAAGACTTGGGCTATGTTCAAGCAAGTGCAGAAAGGTAAAGATGTTTTACCTACCTTCTCACAATTAGAGGGTCTTCTGCTCCTCGAGGAGTTAAGTTGCAAGGCAGACTTGTCTCGAGAGATCAAGGAGGTCAATTATACTTGTCACGTATATCTTAGCAGGCCTTGCGGCATCACTTGTGACACCAGTCGCTTCATCTCATGCTCCCATCCCGACCCTGAGCGGTTGCTCAGGAACAACAACTACAACAGTCGCTTTCACAGGACCCCCTGCACTGATTAAACACCACCTCCTTTGAGAAGCAACACCTCCAACAAATCCTCCGTTTAGTGCCACAAGTGCGGCAAGTGGGGCCACTTTGCATGTAACTGTGTGTAAGCTGCACTTGAAGATTAACTCGTACACATATATACGCAATTGGCAAAGATCAAGGCTGAGGGCGCTTGCAAAGTCAACGTGGCAGAAACTGATGACTCTGAAGATTAACTTGAAGTAGAAAAAGACTTCTAGTCTGAACCAAAGCAGCTTACCGAGTGCTTTGCAGCCTTCAGCGACAAAGGCAAATTTGAAACCATCAACGCCTGCATTGACACTCCAAATGCAGAAGCTCCCTAGTTCCTCGACTTTGGCGAGTTATCACACGTTACTGGGAATAGTCGTCTTCTGTGCAGCATCTCACCATCTCCAACTGCCAACATCAAAACTGCAAGAGGACAGCTCCTTAAAATAGCTAGAAAAAAGACTGTATCCATTACTGATGTTTCGGGTGAAATAAAATTGGTCCACGACGTTCTGTATGTGCCTGGCATCAAAACAAATTTGTTTTCAGTTGATAGATTCATTGGCTTGGGACACTTGGTGCTATTCAGCTCCTCCCAATGCTACATATATTAGAATGACAATTTAGGAAGAATACTCCTACAAGGTAAAAGAGACCTCTACAACAAGCTATATCAACTCCAAGGGCAATCACTGAACACTCCATTACCAACACTCAACATCGCAGTCACCACACTTGCTTCACAGCCTGCCCCGTTAAAACAAGAAACACAACTGTGGCATCGCTGCTTAGCACACGTCAACTACCAATCCTTGTATCACATGACATCTAAGGCGTTGGTAGTAGGTACTTTGGCTATACCTTACCTCAAGCATGTTTGCCATTCATGCATGCTAGGCAAGTCACACCAAGAGAGGATACCTAAAAACAAGACGACTAGCACTACACTACCCTTGCAGTTGATTCACAACAATATTTGCGGGCCAATGCCAATTTCCTCTAGAACAGGCACTTGCTATATGCTCACATTTATAGACAAATATACCCAAAAAGTCTGGCTGTATTTCCTATCTGAGAAATCCCAAGCCCTGACATTCTTCAAACACTTCTAATCTTCAGTAGAGGGTCTTCACAAGATACAAGCCATCAAGAGTGACTGAGGGAGAGAATACCTGTCATCTGAATTTGTAGAGTTTTGCACTAAAAACGGCATTCATAGACAACTGACTGCCGGCTACTCACCTCACCAAAATGGGGTGGCCGAGCGCAAAAACAAGACCATACTAGAGGGTATCTAGGCGGTGGTAGCAGGAACCAAACTTCCCAAACACCTTTGGCAAGAAATTGCCAGCACGGTAAACTACATCCAAAATTGAACCTCCACAAAGGCCGTGAAACTCGTCACTCCTGAAGAAGCCTATAATGGAATCAAGCCAAATTTCAGTCACCTGCAAGTGATTGGGTGTGTAGCCTAGTGCTACATACCAGATCAAAAGCAACGCAAGCTAGACAAAACATCCATCCCAGCCCTCCTAATAGGATACGATGAACATAGCAAGGCTTATTGTTGTTATAACTCAGTCAACCGCATTATTATAATAATTTGGAACGTACGTTTTGACAAAGATAGTGTAGACCTACATTGACAAGAAACCATAGAACCCCTCCTGGACGAACCTCTACAAACCAGTAACCCTAGAACCTGCACAAAATCATAAAACCTACCACCCACAACTCAACCTTGACCAATACCTGAAATACCACCACTTGATTCACCATCAAATTCTCAACCAGATCCATAGCCTCCAGACAAAGAACCTCCCAGAGTCATCACACCTGCAGCCGATCCACAACCACGTCAATCAGAAAGATTGAGACAACAAAACGTAGACCTTGATGGCTACGTCCTGTCCATCTCTGCTGTTAACTTTGACTCTTGTATGCTCGCAAGACTCCCAGCCACCCCAGATCTCTCCAACCTTGACCAGGATTCTATCACCTTCAACCAAGCCTACAATGGCCCACGTTGGCTCACAACTATGCAAGAGGAAATTGACTCTATACACAACAATAACACATGGAGCATTCAGCACTGCCACCAAGAAAAAGAGCTACAACGTGTAGGTGGATATTTAAACTCAAACTTGGAGTGAGCCGGCAACCACACCGGAAAAAAGCCCGTCTCGTGGCGCGTGGCTTCAAATAGAAGCCGAGTATTGCCTATACAAAAATATTTGCACCGGTGATAAAGTGGGCAACGATTAGAACTATAATTGCCATTGCAGCGACTAAGCAATGGGACATCCATCACATGGACGTTTGGACGGCATTCCTGAACGGGTTCTTGAAGGAAGACATATTCATACAGCAGCCTCCTGGTTTTCAAATCAAAGGAAAAAATCTTGTTTACAAACTAAACAAGTCACTACATGGCTTACGGCAGAGTCCAAGAGCATGATACGACAGAATTCACGCCGCTTTCCACGACCTAGGACTCCAGAGAAGCAACAACGACAGTAACCTATACTTCATGCACCAAAGCAATAAGACCCTAATCCTAATGCTATATGTGGACAATCTTTTCATAATTGGCAGTTCAACACAGTTCATCAACTGGTTGAAATCCTTTCTACCCTCGAAGTTTGAAATGACAGATTTAGGGCAAGTGAAACGCTACCTGGGAATCTCATTTTAAAGTCTTCCAGCAGGTACTTTCATCCACCAGCAGGACTACACAAAGACAATCCTTCAACAGTCCGGAATGGAAAATTGCAAATCTGCCTCTATCCCCTTCCTAAAGAACAAATCCTGGAGAAAAACATGAACTCTCTCTATGTGGACACCACTGATTATTGCAGAACTGTGGGTAAATTAATCTTCTTGACGGTCACTCGTCTGGACCACCCATGCCATCAGCAAGGTTAGCAGCTATATGCAAAACCCCCAAGCAGCACACCTCAAAGCAGTCAAGCATATCCTGAGATATCTGCAAGGTACCCTAGACTACGGAATTCTATATCAAGCAGGACAATCCATCCAAGCCTCTAGATACACCAATGCTGACTGGAATCACGCACAGAAACTAGGAGGTCAACAAAAGCGTTCATTTTTACCTAGGCAGGAGGCCCAATCTCATGGCAATCAAAAAAGCAACTCACTGTTTCAAGGTCTTTGACTGAGTCGGAATACCAATCCCTCAACAACAACGCACAAAAAGTCGTCTAGCTTTGGCAATTACTCTTGGAGCTCTAACTGCTTGGCCAATTAAACCCTGGTTCAGGCAAGTCCAACCCTGAACCCAAAGCTGAATTACCAATCACAATTCACTGCAATAATCAGGCGGCCATCAAAATGTCGCATAATCCAGTCTTCCATGCACGTTCTAAACGTATAGAGATCCATTACCATTTCATTCAAGAGCAAATCATAAAAGGAGAAATTCAATTGGAGTATATTAATACAAACTGCCAACCAACAAATGCTCTTACAAAGCAATTAGGGCGACTCAAATTTGAGAGACACATGAGTGCACTAGGACTCCAAAGCCTTTATAACCTCTGCTAGCAGTGATAGAATTCTTCCTTCATAGATAGGGTCAACAATCTAACCTAAACTCTACAACCTTTGATCAAATACCCTTCAGCCTCCTCTAGGGAACAAAAGGACTTAAACATTGCCCCCTTAAACCCAATGACCTGCCTAGAGCAGTCACCCCAATAAAGATAGATTCTCGGTTTCCTTCCAAATTGAATGGCGTAATACTTTGAATGTGGTCCCAAAGACTTGCAATATTCTCTTCTTCTCTCTCCACCAGGTACTAAGAAGAAACAGACAAACTAAAAGGAGCCAAGACAACTTGTGAAGAGACCTCATCAAATTCCTCCACATGAACAGACGAACTTGACTCCTCTAGAATCTTCTCCATATAAGCTGCACACCAGCCAAAGAAGTGACACAACAATGCAAATATTGTAAGAAGACACAGACAGATCAACCGCACAACTGACATGTGTAAGAAACAATCTTGTGCCCTCCGTGAATCACCTACAAGCGCCATCGCCAATCTGTGCACGTACAATAAGAAGCAGCATGAAGAACAAGATGAACAAGATAAAGAATAAATCCTGTCACGATTGAGGGGGCTATATGAAGTAGCTCCAATCTGTTAGGATTTCATCTGGTATTTGTCCATCGTAGCTGTTCATCCAAAGATTAGGGTACTAGGATTAGGGTACTAATTATGGTACTAATCAATACATATACTACAAGTTGTCTTTGTAGTCTCACTCTCTCGTAAGCTCAGCAGAGCTTGATGGTTGAAGATCCCTATCAGTCCAACACATCCAAATTCTAGATTTATGAGGTTAGAGGTGGTAGAAGTTTAAGTATTCTAAACTTATGACCTAGATTGAGTATTGCATGTGGCTTTTCCAGTGGGACATTGCAACTTTGCATTAGCAACAAGGTAGTGACACCTACACATCACAAGCAGTAGCTCACCACTTGCAACACTCAATTTAGCATTAGGTAGGAGCACCCAATTTCCAATAGTGTACCCAATGGTGTCACTTTATGTACAAGGTGGTCATTCTAAAATTTAAATCTAGGTAAATCATAGATAACTTAGTGTTGTTGACCTAAATGGTAAGCTATCTTTACAGTACCCGGATCTAAGTTTTAGAATCACCATGAGTAGAGAGTGACTCCATTGGGTACAATGTTGGTATTGGATACTCCTACTTTAATTGACAAAAATCTTACAACATGTGCAAACATTTGAAGCAAGTTTTGGACTATGTAACATTGTGGCACCAAGCATATAGATGCAACTAACCAAGAAAAATGAAACAACAAAATTTTAATAGTTCTTAAAATTTATAAATTATAGTACAACTAAACGGATGATTTCCCTTTTTGCAACAAAAATGTTTGAGACTTAGAGGATAAGTCTTAGCACATTCAACTAATACTATGAATTTGAATGGTCAACAAATAAGACACAATACAAAATAAAGTACTAGTTATACACAACACAAAAAATTAGCAAGAAACAAGAATCAAAGTCAAGAAAGACAATGTCATGCACATGTGACTTTTCTAAAAGCATGGGACAAATGAAATCTGAAATCAACAATGCAAAATACAACTATGTATAGGAAATTAAAATAGCTTCAAAAACTGTGTTGTTTTCATTTATAGATCACAAAGCACAGGCTCAATTAGAATGCCCATTAACAATTGTTAATTTTTTTAACAAAACAAACAAAAAAAAATTTGTGAAAATACAAAGTCAATCCATGTCAAGTATAGGAGTGTAGATACTTAAGTTCAATCATATGATTGTATTACAAAACAAAATCAAAACCAAACACCTCAAGAGAAATTTGAGTAAAAAAAGCTTATTGCAGCATTGAAATTGTATGCCCCAGCCTTCACTTTTGTAGGGATCTATGTGAGTTAAACTTATATAGATTCATTGAGCATAATAACTACAATGGAGTTCACCCACTCAATTAGGGAAGCTTTAGAAAGAATTAAAAAAGATTAATAGAAAGACAAGATAAAATTTATTAGTACTTGAGGACCATAAATGCAATCTAATTAAAACACTTTTTAAAGAGTAGAAGGTGAATACATAAATAAGTAGGATGGAGTGACTTTAAGAAACTCACAAGATAGACTATGTTTAGCAATATCTTGAATAATCATATAGAGTCCCATATGGAGTAGGATATAATAATATTGCATGAGTTCTTATATTTGACATTCAAACACCTTAAGAATTTGGAGAAAGAATTTGAATACAATATGATCATAAAAAGTGTAAAACCTAACATAATATGACAATTTGCAAAATTTGTTGCAAGCACTTGATTCTACAATATACAATGAAAGTATGTGAGAATGACAAGCATTTAGACTTGTTTCTTGGATGTAGTGAAACTGTTGTTGATCCATGGTGTATACCAACTCCTCAAAAAGATTCAATGATCATAATATGTAACTTAACATCTCCATTATCACATTAAGAATCTTTTGCAAGCATCATGTTTTGAGTTTATAATTTTATGACATTACATGACATTTTGAGGAATAATGTAAGTATTTTTATCCTTGGGATAAAATTAGTCAATGTCCCTTGTTCTTTACATTATTGCTAGTAGTGAAAGGTCATTAGAAGAAAACCTTTGTATTAATTGATGTTTTGCAATAATTTTATGAAACTTTACTAAATCCTTAACGGAAATTCTTTTCATTTTTGTTGTGTGTATGATTCTTTTAAAGTGTTCAAGGTAAAAAACAATGTAATGACAATTGTCATTCCTCATGTAGGATTTTGCAGTTTTTCACTTTGTAATTGGAGTGGTAATTGCTAGCATCCTAATAGGCATTCAATAAGACATTAGTTCATTTTCTAAATAGTCATTGGATTTTCAAACTAAACTTTAAGTTTATTATGAATACTAGGGAATTCTCTTTATGTTGTCTTTAAAATTTATGATATTTTTTAATCTCTATAAATAAAAGTGAATATTTATGACTTGGAGAAGGCATAAGATTTATTTTATGAAAAAATAATGAAATTCTCTATGTTCATCAGTTAAATGAGGATTTAAAAACAAGAAACTTGAATGCAATTTATAGCACAATTATCAGTATACTATGTAGAAAACCAGCATAGTTTAGTGCTTGGTTCTAGAAAGAATAGAATAATGAATTTTTTTGCTCCATTGATCTTAATACTTCATCCAAAGAAACACAAGGCTTAAAAACAACATTGAATCCTATGCTAGAGCATACAACCAATCATTGATTTACGCACATCCAAGGTTTGTTATATGTACAGTATCAGTTAGTATTGATAGGTAGAACCTATTTTGGCATTCTAAAGAAGTTTGTGCAACAAAAAATGTAAAGGTCATTTCAATCTCATATTTTTGGTATACAATTCTCATGCAATCCCGATTGACCATACCAAATCTTGGTTACTAAAAACCAAAATCCTATTTTTGGTAAGTTATTTTGTGTCAAAATCACGATTTTACAAGAAAGTTGACAACACATTGGTGATAAATTTTTGGGATTTTATTGCATGGATAGGTAGGAGATATCCATACGCACATCTTTCCTTTTAACAAACATCTTCAAAAAGTTTAAAATTTTGTCAATAGATGTTCAAATGCTCAAGTGATCATGACCAAATTTAGTAAGATAAATATCTCCATTTTTTAATTAGCTTTTGGCAAAATAAACATATCATCATGTTTAAAGGTATAGATTTAATCATAATATATGAGTCAAATAGCACCATTTAATTACCATGAAGAATCATCTATTTTACTAAATTTGGTCATGATTGCTTGAGCATTTGAACATCTATTGACAAAATTTTAAACTTTTTGAAGATGTTTGTTAAAAGGAAAGATGTGCGTATGGATGTCTCCTACCTATCCATGCAATAAAATCCCAAAAATTCATCACCAATGTGTTTTAATCAACTTTCTTGTAAAACCGTGATTTTGACACAAAATAACTCACCAAAAATAGGATTTTGGTTTTTAGTAACCAAGATTTGGTATGGTCAATCTGGATTGCATGAGAATCGTATACCAAAAATATGAGATTGAAATGACCTTTACATTTTTTGTTGTACAAATTTCTTTGGAATGCCAAAACAAGTTCTACCTATCAATACTAACTGGTACTGTACAGTACCCTCTATAAACTCTTGCAACCTCTCTATGAAGCCTTGCAAATTTTTTCCTTTAATTTCATTGTAAAAGTATTATGTCAAAACTATTCTATTAAATGAATTGCTTTATAGAACCTTCACCAACATATGAAATTTCAATCTCTAAATATAAAAACTCTATTTTTGGTGAATTATTTTATTTTCTTGGCTTCACCTAAAAATTAATTGAAAAATGTATGTGATGATTTTTTTGCATCTGATTGCATAAATATATAGGAAACATCATTGTTCACATCTTTTGTGTTACAAAGATGCACACTATGTAGGTAAAATTTTCCTCTATGTGGCTATAAAGCCTATAATGTGTTTTCTAATTTTCTTTCATAAAAATTTAAGGTTAAGGGAGTTAAACTCATGTTATAGCAAGCTTCTACATTACTATACTTTTTTAATGATACCTTATTTGACTATGTTTGTTCAAGTTTTAGCCTACTATAACATGAGTTTGATTTCCATAGCCTCAAATTTGTATGAAAGAAAATTAGAAAACACATTGTAGCTAGGTAGAGGAAAATTTTACCTACATAGTGTGCATCTTTATAATAAAAAAGATGTAAACAATGACGTTTCCTATATATTTATGCAATCAAATGTTAGAATATCATCACATACATTTTTCAATTAATTTTTTTGTGAAGCCAAGAAAATAAAATAAAATAATTCTCCAAAAATCATTTTTTTAGTTTTAGACATTGAAATTTTATATGTTGGTGAAGGTTCTATAAAGCAATTCATTTAATAGAATAGTTTTGATAGAATAATTTTACAATGGAATTAAAGGAAAAAAATTGCAAGGCTTCATAAAGGGGTTGCAAGAGTTTCTAGAGGGTACTGTACACCAAGGAGGATAAATATTAGATATTTATCACCAACAAGTTGAATTTGAAAGATTTGAATTCATGTTTGGATTTAAAGACCTTGGTTTAGTTTATAACCGCAGAGGAAGATAAAACTGAACAACGCCTTGTGGAAAAGCTTAGATTTTTTTACAAACAAGGATAAATGCAATATTTTATCCCCTAGCTAAATTTTTCCGCTAGGAGTTGTTCAACTATATCCTTCTTTGTAGTTATGAACCAAATCAAGGTCTCTAAACCCAAATATGAAATCAAAATTTTCAAATTCAACTTGTTGATGATAAATATCTAAAATTTACCCTCCCCAATGTACATATAACAAACCCTGGATGTGCATATATCAATTCCCTTAATAAATTCATCAAAGATTAAGAGAATTTGATTGCTATTGCACTAGCAAAATAGCTACAAAAATACTTAACTTAGGCATAGAAAATCTGATGAAGACGTATTTTAGTGTTTTGAAATCCTCCTAGTGGGGCAAGATCCAAATAAAAAATGTATATAGACAAAAGATACCAACATGCTTAATGTATTTTCTTGGAAATATTGCCTGAACAAAGTTCTTTGCAACTTTTGTTGCCTTTAATCTTGTGAAATTAATAGTAGAAATTGTTGAGTGGTGACATTGCATAATGTAACAACAAAAATTGCCGTGTAGTGTCACAATGCGTAATGTCACTCCAAAAGGACAAAGGACATTTGGCAATATTTTGTTCAAGCAACTTTACGCAAGCTAAGGATCTCACCACTATTAGAAAATGAAATTTGAATAAACACTATTTTGTTAATTTGCATGTCTTGACTCAAACATTCTAAACGTAATCATGCTAATTAGGACATATTTGGGTTGCTTAGGATAGCTTGATTTGAACTTATTTTTTGTTAGTGTAAGCATGGGCAATTTCAAATTTGTGCTACTATTTGCTCTGTCTCCATCCTTGTTCCCACCTAATGGCTTAAACATGAGAATGTCCTTGCGTGAGGCCCTTACCTTACACAAAAGAAAGAGAATTTTAGAGTGGTCAAAAGTTGCTAGTTTTGCAAAGCAGCCTTTTGGATTTTGGATGTCCTCAGCTTCTTCTTAATGGTCTTTAATCCTTGAGCGCCCAACTCAAAATTCAGTTTAGGTAGACCTACTCACACTCACAAGCTTGTGGTTTTTACAAAATTGAGATAACTCATGTGAGACCAATCATAATCACTAGGAACCCCAATATCCCACTCCTTGCCACCCTTGTACCACCCTACGTCAATTCCATTACATTGTACTAGCATGACCCATGACCCTATTTTCTAATCCCTAGAGACAATATATTATCTCTAGGGCGCTCAATGGTTAACCCCTAAATGCCCAAGGCCTTTATGAGCTTCTTGAAATTTTCATGAAATTGAACAATCAATCAACCTTTTCATAAATCTCATCAAGTTTTTCTCAATTGTAACCATACAAATTTTAACTAGACGTGTTAGAGATTACATGGAAAAAGAAAATACAACAATATCACTTACAATTTGAAAGATCATAATGTTTGAACTTGATGGTGTTAAAATTGCAAAAGTGACTTGAAGTCTTCTAATCCTCATTTCACATGTTACATCTAAAATTTGGCCACCAAAAAAACATGAGGTTTAACCCCTAAAGGACCAAAGTCCCCTTAGGGGAAAAATGGGATTTTGGGCATGTATCTATGGCTAATCTACTTTTTGTGATTTTTTGAAACTTTTATTGAAGGTGAGGAATTCAAAAATCTATGTGGGCATCTAATTTTTTCATCATTCCAATATTTGATGAAGAAGTTATGCATGAATTTATGAAAAATGATGTTCAAGGGGCAGCCGAAAACTTCTTTAAAAATTTCATTTTTTTTCAAATAAAAATCTGAAATAGATTCTTTAGATTTATATAGACATGGGGAGCTTTGATTCATTCAATTTTGATAAATGAGATGAAAGTTATGAGGAGTTTTTGTATGCGGGCAGTTCTAGATTCTCTACTCTAGAATAAACTTTGAAGTCCTCTATTTTACTCAATTTTCAACATTTTAGAAAAAAAAACAAAACCAAAGGATGTAGATTGTTTATCAAAACATAATACCAGTTGGGATTTGCATTTTTCATTTTTGTAATTAAATTCTTAACAATTTATTGTTTTGACTCAATCTCTACTTCTTTTTACTTACTATTTTTTCCCATGTGTTGCATAGTTCCAATTGATTTGAAAATTCTCCCATACATACCTAACTTAGTCTCCTATATGGGAAAAATAAATCTCAACTTTGTGTAGAGTAATTTTTTTGATCTAAGAGTGGTCAAAGACTTCTGAAATTTTTGGGCAGCAGCAAAAAAAACTCATTTCCTTAGTTTAGATGTAAATATCTCACTCATTTTTGAGTAGATCAAGCTGAATTTTTTACCACGTGTACCTCTTGTAGTCTACTACAAGATTTTGCAATTGAATTCTTGTTAAAAACTTTTTTTTTTACCATTGTACTTGCTTCCCCAAAAGTGGCAATTTTTTGTGTTTTTCGCAGAAAAAATGGCTTGGTCCTTTAGGGGTTAAGGTCATTACATGTTTAACTTCAATCAATATATGGCTTTAAATACCTACACCTATATATTTAAAAATAGATTTCTAATATGGATTTTTCTCCAAGCTCTAGTGTATTTGAGGCTCATTTTCAAGATCTTTTAACACTAGAAAACTCAAGATTACAATGGATAGCCTTGTACAAAATCTTGAGTAGAAAAATCATCAACATTCATTTTCAAAATCAGATTTTTGATATTAAAAATAGACTTTAAAGAAAACACACAAAGAATTTTTTATCATTAAAAATAGTGATTTGATAAGATTTTATTCATCTTCAAAATTTTGTAAAAACCCAAATTTGGTCCATAACATTCAGTAGCTTGAAGAGACTACCTTTCCTTCTCTTTAGGTATCATCCATAAACTTCATCCTGACAAAAAAAAGTTTTTTTTTTTTTTTTTTTTTTTTTTTTTTTAACATGGCTGGCCCCCCACATTGACATATGTGCACTAAACTAAGCCTCTCTTTCAAAAACTCTTTGACAAATTCAGCCAAGTGTCCCCATAGCTAAAGATGGGTGTGGAATATTCCACACCATTTCATCCAACCATTCCATCCCATGTATGGAATAGTGTGGAATATTCCACACCCTCCAAGGCAGCTCACAGTTGTGCTATTGAATGTTATGTCTCTGGGGCATTTAACCCTTTAGGGCCGCTTGCTTTCCAAGTTGGTTGTTCTTTTAGAAAAACTAACTGCTTTAGGCTTTTTTGCAACTAGGTCAAATGTAAAAAGCACAATTCAATTGTACCAATGTAAAGTGAGGTCTTGGAAGATAAGCACGTGAATTTTTTGGACCTATCTGGTTATGATATGTGGTGCATCAGTTAAGTGAAAGGTGCTACATTGGATTAAGTTTGGATTGGACAAGTTGAATGAATGGCTCCTACTAGCAACTACAATAGAATTAGTATTTGAAATTGTGCACTTTTCTTATACATGACATGTTGAAGGGCTTGAACTTAGGATTTTGGAAAAATGTTGTACCATTTGTTGTATTTGATGAAGGAAAGGCATGGGTGGTTAGGGTGCAGAAATTGTGGAAAAGATCATGAAATTTTGATCATTTATAGAAAAATGAGATTTGTATGGTTAGAAAATCCAATCGGAGAAGTTATTTGAATAGTATTGATCTATAACCATGTGTTTATTCAAACAAAGTGTGACAGTATACAAGTGATTTTGACCGTGCAATGCTAAAAGGACTGAAAAGCTCAAGTAGGGGGTACAAAGCTAAAGTTGGTATTTTAGTGAGTGATTTGTACTAAACACTCAAATTTTCCTATACCCCTTCTGATGAATCACTCTCTCTACAACAAGATGTAATTCCAAACTTTGATCAAACAATTGCACGTGAAAATAGACTTCATTTTTTATATGTTTGTTATTGCTCAATCCATGATCCAAAATTGGTAACACACCCTAAATTTCATTTCAAAACCTAAAAAGGCAGTTTCTGCCTCCTCTGACCCTGAGGGGTTAACCCCTCAAGGCCCAAGCAGCCTTTTTTATGTTGTATAGGGATTTTGGGCAGATTTTTACAAATGAGTTTTGCATTTGATTTATTTTTAATTTTCACACATGAAGTACCCAAGGAGTAGCTATAAGGCCCAGGAATGCTAAAGTCTAAGCAGGGAGCAATGAGCGTTGAGTGTTGAGCAATGGGTAAATTTTTCATGAAAATTGGAAAGTTAAAAATGATATTTAGTAAGTTTTATACAATTGTAAGTAGGCAAAAATGGTCACTCATGAATAAATTTTTTGGATGATGTTTGAAATTCATCCATTGAAACAAACATATGAAAAAATAAATTGGATGAATGAAAATTAAAATAGATGAATGTAAATAGAAAGAAGACAACAAATATTATTGTTATTATTACTAATATGTATTTATTTGTGACTTTTACCCGTTTTTTTATTTTTTATTTTTTACAAATTTTGTTTCTATGTTTTAGGACCCTCCTTGGAACCCAAGAGGCCCACTTGTGGTGGTTTTGGATTTTGTAAAGGGCTCCTTGGAATTTGAGGAGCACTTCTAAAAATAGTGATTTAAAAAAAAAATTTATTTGTACATTTTTAAGCTTAAAAAATTGTTTTTTTTTTTTTTTTTTTTTACAAATTTTGTTTTTGGGTATTAGGACCCTCCTTGAAGCCCAAGAGGCCCACTTGTGGTGGTTTTGGATTTTGTAAAAGCCTCTTTGAAATCCGAGGAGCTCTTCTAAGAAAAGTTTTTTTTTCTTTGGATTTTTTTGTGTGTTTTAGAACCCTCTTCAGAACTTGGAGGCCCACTTTTGGTGATTTTGGATTTTGTAAAAGCCTCCTCGGAATCCGAGGAGCACTTCTAAAAATAGTTTTTTATTTTTATTTTTGGATTCTTTTTGTGTGATTTAGAACCCTCTTCAGAACTTGGAGGCACACTTTTGGTGGTTTTGGATTTTGTAAAAGAGTCATAGTTGCATTTACAAGGCAATGAGTAGATAAATTTGACAATTTTCTTTCTAAAAAGGTCATTGTAGCTCATTTCTAGCAATAACGACTAAGTTACTTATTAAATACTCTAGGTTTTGTTGACCTTTCATGAATTGTGCAATTTTAACAAATTCTATGACTCCTTTACAAAATTCATAACATGCACAAATAGGCCTCCAAGTTATGAGGAGGGTCCTAAAGCACAAAAACAAAATCCAAAAAATAAAATAACAATAAATCTATTTTTAGAAGTGCTCTTTGGATTCCGAGGAGGCTTTTACAAAATCCAAAACCACCAAAAGTAGGCCTCCAAGTTCCGAAGAGGGTTCTAAAACACACAAAAGAAATCCAAAAAAAAAAAAAAAACTTTTCTTAGAAGTGCTCCTTGGATTCCAAAGAGGCTTTTACAAAATCCAAAACCACCACAAGTTGGACTCCAAGTTCCAAGGAGGGTTCTAAAACACAAAAAAATCCAATATATATATATATATATATATATATATATATGTATATATATATATATATATATATATATATATATATATATATATATATATATATATATGTATATATATGTATATATAGAAGTGCTCCTCGGATTCCGAGGAGGCTTTTTACAAAATCCAAAACCACCACAAGTGGGCCTCCTGAGTTCCGAGGAGGGTCCTAAAACCTAAAAACAAAATCTGTAAAGAAAATTTAAAAAAGAAAATTAGCTTAAAAATGTAAAAAAAATAATTGTTATTTTTAGAAGTTCTCCTCGGAATCCAAGGAGCCTTGTACAAAATCTAAAACCACCACAACTGGGCCTCCTAGGTTCCAAGGAGGGTCCTAAAACACAAAAACAAAATTTGTAAAGAAAAAAAAAAAAAAAAAAATTGGAGCAAAAAATATTTATAAGAGCTATTTTCCTCCAAGTTTATTTTGTAATTTGTTAATTTTACAAGTTTTTTCATTACTTTTTTTGGCTCAACCTCACTTTTTATAGTTTAATTTTTTTAATAATAAAATGAGAATTTTCACTACTCAAATTCAATTGCTCACTGCTCAACACTCAACGCTCATTGCTCCCAGCTCAGACCTTAGCATTGCTGCTATAAGGCCCAACATTTTTCATGACTTTTGACTACATGGTTCAAAAGTTATTGCATGATTTGTTGTTTTCTTTGCTTGTCCGGGCAGCCCGAGCAGCTCAAAAACTTCTTTAAAAAGTACATTTCAAGTTTGGTATTTTTTAAATTGGTTCTTTAGATCTATATATAGGTGGAAAGCTTTGAATCATTCAATTTCCGTTAATGAGATGAAAGTTATGAGAAGTTTTAGTTTACGCATAGGTATGGAGTCTACCTACCTACAAACTAAAACTTCTCATAACATTCATCTCATTAACGGAAATTGAATGATTCAAAGCTTTCCACCTATATATAGATCTAAAGAACCAATTTAAAAAATACCAAACTTGAAATGTACTTTTTAAAGAAGTTTTTGAGCTGCCCGAGCTACCCGGACGAGCAAGGAAAACAAGAAATCATGCTATAACTTTTGAACCATGTAGTCAAAAGTCATGAAAAATGTTGGGCCTTATAACTACTCCTTGGATACTTTACGTGTGAAAATTTAAAATAAAACAAATGCAAAACTCATTCATAGTGACTTGCCCCAAATTTGGGATAGCACAAAAGAGGCTGCTTGGGCCTTGTATAGTATTAAGCTTTGACACGATGCGTACCGGGGCTTAACACGGCGTTAAGCCCCGTAGGATTCTTTACCCTTGCGGTTTTTCTTTCTAGCTTTAGATTTCTTTTCTAGAGAGTTAATCTCCAAGCATTCTTTTACTTGTTTGGAATGTAAGTAATTGACATTTATTTGTAATGAAGTTTCTTATACTAGTAGGATTGTAAGTTCATTGTTGTTACTGCAACTCAAGATTTTAAATTTTTGAAGAAAAAATATCAGTCATTCAATGAAAAACTAGCAACATTCAATATGCTCTCACATTGCCAATTTATAAAACAACTTTAAAGTACCTAAGCAAAACCAACAAACATACATGAATACATTGCATACAAGGAGAGGTTGACAAAATTTGCAATACAAAAATAATATACAAACAACCAATACAAATAAAGACAACACACAAAGAGGTTCCAAATCAATAACAAATAGATATTGTATGCAAAGGAGTCAAATTAAAAAAGTGTTGTCCAAAGCTGGTGGGAGATTGCGGTGCAAACACTTCACTGAAGGTTTCCAACTCTACACAGCACACAACTCCAAAAAAATCTTCACACTAATTAGATGTGTTGGAGGGGTATTAGGAGAGGATTTCTATGCTAAGTGACTGGCAAAATGCATCTAATCTTTATTTGCTTGAACTCCTCCCAACACATCAATCTGAAAAACTTGAAGAGTTCCCCAAAGCATTAAACTTTTCTATGCAGCACATCAACAAAAACCCTAGCAAAAACATGCTCTTCAAAAACGCCGCAAAAAACTCAAACTCTATAATTCACTCTACTACAGCTTTATTGCGCATCTCTACAGCATTGACTCCAAGTCTGCAGGAGAACACACAACAACAAAAACAAAATTAGAATTTACAAATAAGCCAAACTAACAAACTAAAAGTTAACTTCATTTGCACAAAAATGACACACATACATAGCAACAGCAACACAACAGAAAAATGAAAAAGAGAGTCTAGAATTAGAAATACCGCCTCACAATAAACCCGAGCGCCGCACTTCATTGTGGCTCAATCTTAGACACATTGAAGGTCAAGGAATACACATCACCACCAAAAAGAAGCGCAAGCATAGCGAGGCAACGGAAATAAAAGCTAAACATAAAATAACACACTGAAAACAAAGAGCGCAAAAAAGGAAATCACAATACAGGGCCACATACAAACAAGGGCAAGCTTGTGATCAAAATCAAACCAAGAAAGCAAAAAACTAAACACTAACATTGCAATCAACCAATACAAAATACAAGTTGACAATGAAAAACCTCAACAAACATGGCAGCAAATGAACACGCGCAAGCCTAAGAATCAAAATCAACAAGGAAAGTTCAACCCTAAAATCTATTAAGGCTATCAAACAGCAATTAAAATCAAAACACCGCTTGCAGTCCGCCAACGAACAAGTGCAAACCTTGGATTCCAAAGGCAAATCAAGGAAAGTGAGAGGGGTATATAAAAGTCTGGAAAACAAAAATGCAATAAATGCATAACAAAGTTTGAAACTGGCAGCGACAAAAAGAAAAAACAAATGAAACTTGCACAGAAACAACAACCAACAAATCGCAAAAAAAAATGAGAGTAATGGCGTACTCAAAACGCAACAAAAACAACAAGGAAACAACAACAAAAAGAAAAAACAAATGCAAGATGTTCCCATTCATGCCTTCACATGGCAATCAAAGCTTCTGACGGATCAATAGGAATCTTACAAAACAATTATCAAACTAATGGTGGATAAAGAACCTTTATAAACCAAAGTACTATCCAAGTTGAAGAACAACCGCATTGTTCAACCAACCAAGCATGTAACACAAAGGTGCACCAGAAGTTGGCATGCGTGTTCAACTTTTTTGAAACAGAAACAAACACCTCTCTTAACTACTCTAGAAACAACAAGAAAGCTTGCTCACTTACTAGTCAGCACCATTGCGATCTTCATCCTTTGGAATTGTCCACTCCAGCACTTCAATGCCTAAAAGACTCAATTAACAATTACAACATAAGACGCCAAGCTCCACAATGCAACAAGCGACCTTGAACAAACAGAGGCAACTATGCATGTGCTCTGAAAGCACAGAGACAAACGCGTGAACACAAAAAGCTTTCACAACAAAAAGACGCTCTTTGCCAGATAGAGCTATGTAGCCGGGTCTCAACAAACACATAATCTTAGTCGTCCGTTGGATTGATCCAATGGACACGGCCAAACCCTAGAATGTTTGAGGATCTAAGCCGTTGGATTAATCCATCGATGCTGGAGATTGGCTTTGCGTGGCTTTCACGCAAACAATCTCCAGCGTTGATGGATTGATCCAATGACTCAGATCCTTGAGCATTCTAGGGTTTGGCCGTGTCCATTGGATCAATCCAACGGATAGACAAGATAAGATAAGGGACTTACCTCAACTATATAAGCCTGGTGCTGGCAAGTTTTTTTGACGTGTCTACTTTTGCTCTTGTTCTACTTTTGTTGTGTTCGTTTGTTTTTTATGCGCGCTCCTTCTCCACCGTAGTTTGCTGATTCTTGCGTTGTTATTGCTCTCTTGTCTGCTATAGTTTGTTCCAGATGTCTTGTTAGCATTGCCATTCTCTTTCTTGATCTCTTCTACGGTGTTTTTTCTCCTTTGCTGCTCTCGGACCATCCCGGTTCCTTGCTTTCGACTTTGCTCGTCGCTTGCTAGAGCTGATCTCCTTCCGCGGTGTTTTCTCTCTCTTGCTTCTCTCTGGCACTCCTAGCCTTAGACTTGTGTAGTGTTTCTTGTTTTTGCGGTGTTTTAGACGTTGTAGTTGCTCTGTTAGCTTCTCATTCTCTGCAGGTATCTTGGAAGATTTTTGTCAGTGCAAAGGCGTATCTCTTGTAATTGTCATTGCTCTAGTGATCAATCGACTTTCACACTTCATTGCTCTCTGCATTTTTATAGTGTTGTTCTTCCAATTCTTCCATTTCATTTTGTTGTTTTTTTTGTTTGAGTTTCACTCTTGCTACAATGCTTTTGCTCCCTCATTTAGCATTTTTTTTCCATACATTGGAGTCACATCTCGGCTATTCCTTGGAGTGTTCTATGTGGATGGCCAACATGCAATGCTTTTACTAGATGACCAAACTTCCCTTCATCTCTGCGGTATTTGTATTGTTAGTTTATAGTGTGGCGACTGCATTTGCAATTGTGTAACTTAGTTTGTTTTTGCTGGGCATCATGGAGCATTATCTACGATCTTTTCTCTTTGTCATCAACGTTGATGTGGTAAGTCTTCATGTTCTCTAAACTTTGTTTCTTCTTGTATTTACTGTTTTTCTAATTGCTGATTGTTGCCTTCATTTGTTGCTGTTGTTTATGTGTCTTGTTTCTATACTTGTTTGATTTCCCTTGGTTTTATTTCACTGGTTTGTAGTGTTTATGCTTCTGTTCACTTAATGTCTGCATACAAGATGGTGGCGTGTTGCGGATTGCTTGGTGTCAGCCTCGGCTTAATAGCAGCTGGCAATGGAGGTTTCTGTCTTATTTGATCCTGCAAAGTTGTCATGTGATCATGTTCAATCTGATGTTGCGTTTGAAGATCCCTTAGTTTCTATGTAGTTATATACTCCTGCCACATTCACTCTTAGTAGACGTCTTGTTTTGAGTCTTTGTTCTTCTAAGAAGAAAAGGACTGCATCTGTTTCATTTTCTGGTCTTGGTACCCCTTGCAATTTGCCTTTTTCCTCTGGTCCACTATCTCCTATTGTGTCTCCTTTTAGTTTTGGTTCTCTTCCCTATCTTAGTCCTTCTTATGGTTGTGTTCCTCATGTAGCTTCTGACTCCCCTTCGATTTCAACCCCTATTGCTGCTAGTGATTCTCCATTATTTCCAGGTTCCTTAGAGCCAACCTTAGAGGTCATCTTTGACATTGTCAAAATTCTAGATCCTTTGTTTGAGCAAGATCCATTCAATTTGGGCATCTATTGTTGTCCTTGTGATGCTGAGGTTGATGTTAAGCCTGTTGTTGATGCTATGCGCCCTTGTGTTGTCCGTGGATTGTCTCAGTCTTTTGCTGTAGCCAATACTAATGTTGTAACTTCTGTAGATGTGTGTGCCCCTGTTTTCCCTCCTCCAGTTATTGTCCTTGATCAGTCACTGGTTGTTGAGTCTGCAGCAGTTGTCACTTCTAGTGCTGATTACAATGTTAGTGCTGCCTATGTTGCGGATGAGGATCTTGAGTTTTTTTGGCCCTCATCACTACCAGACTGCCTCTCTGAATCTGATGGTGATGAGAAGGAGGAACCTACAATTTCTAATGATGGTGATGCTTGCCATTTCGGAACTGCTGTTGTAGATGAACTAGCTAGGGTGAATGCTGGAGGTGCAAGAAAGAGCTAGCAAACAGAGCAATGGGCTCCAAAGGCATTTGACGAGTGGCGAGTCTTCCGTGGCTACTTCACAGCTGAATGTGTTACAGATCTCTCTGAGAAAGAGGACGTCAATCCATTGGTGGATATGTTGGTTTTGTTTGTTTTGGAAATCAAGAAAAAGAATGAGTCCTTTTACAACCCTAATACGTAAGTACAATTTTTAGTTGTTTTTTGGCTTTATGTTTTTGTTTTCATTGTTGCCTAGTGATTTTTTTGTTTTCTATGCATGGATGTTCTTTGTTTCTCTGTAGAGTCTCTGCCATGATTCAATTCTGGTTTTTGTTCTTGTTTAGTGATTTTTTCCTCTTGGTTTATGTGTATTGATGGCTGTCATATGTTGCCTTGTAGGATATCTGGCATGGTTAGATCTTTGGGACGACTAATAAGGGCTAGGCAGAAGCAGAGGGTTGTTGAAACCTCTATTCCACTTGTAGTGCCTTTCAACATCTTTACTGATGTTAGGTACCATCGGGTGAAAGTGGCTAGGGATGAGGTTGTGAATTGATCTTCCAGGGCTGGCCTTGGCTGTGAGACCCTCAAGAGTGATGCTGTCACACTTGCTGAAGAGCAAGAGATGTTACTAAGTTCTCAAACATCTCCAGAGACTGCAGTTGGCCTTACGTATAGGTTTTCTTGGTATACCATGAAAAACTTTTTCTCACATGGTGCTTCTGAGCTTTGAGGAGTGGATAGCTCCATGTTTAGTCTAATCCACAACAAATTTGGAGATGAGCTTCCAAGGTTATTGTTCTGATCTTCCACCTATTGTGTTGGTTTTAATTTTCTTACTTTTTTTGCTTTTGAGTTTTATTTCTTTCAGGTGCTTCATAGTTCTTGTGTTCTTAGTTTATAATTGTGATGCAATTATTGCAAGTGTTTTGTTTTGTTTTCCTTGTGTTTATTTCTGATTTGTTTGTTTTTTCTGGTTGTTTTGTAGGTTTACACCTGGCTGCTCTAAGAATTGGAGTTTGTCAGTCTTGCAATGCTCCTTTGAAAGCTTGAGGAAGCCTGTCTTGTGTTTTGTGAGGGATGTGATTTCTACTTACAAAAGCATTGTGTCTCATTGGCCAGAGTTTAAATCTTTTGAGTTGCCTCACCCTTTCTTCTTAACTCCCAAGATCCCTAAACGATGTGTTGGTCCTGTGTGGTTCACAAAACAGGCCATAGGCAAAAACACTTTAGCTAAGATTACTAAAAATCTTTTTAGTTGTGTGCCATCAGCTTTAGGGAAGAGAATCACTAATAAAACTGGACGTGTCACTGGTATTACTAGAATGGAGGAGGGTCTTGTGCCTTGTGAGAAGGCTATGTTAGTGACAGGACATTGAGATTCTAAATCATTTGCTAAATATGGTAAAGAAGATAAGGTTGTGTCTAATCAAGCCCTTCAAAGGGTAATTGATGGGGAATCTTTAAATGGCAAAAAAATTACCTATGTGGATGCCCTCAAGCATGAAAATGAGAGGCTGGATTCATTTAAGGTGAATTTTTTATCTTTATTTCTGTAGTTTTTTTATTTCAGCCTCTTAACTTAATTTTTGTATTCCTACTTGTTTGTACAATCAAAGGATGCAATAGCTGCGGGAGTGCTTGCCTCTCTTGCCAAGCCAGGAATTCCAACAAGTTTTGTGGTAAGTTTTTGTAGTTTTCATGAGTTTTTGTGTTGTTTTTTCTTGCTTACTTTTTTTTTGTTTTATTCTTGAGACTGTTGATATTTTTAAGTTGCAATTACTAAATGTGGAGTGCATGTTTAGGCTCTGAAAGCCAGAACTTCTCAAGTAGTACCAGCAGTTCAAACTACCTTGCAGAAGACATATCAGACAGGATCCTACTCAAGCTCTCAAAGTGGTGGGAATTTGGAGCCAGGGAGAAGTGTTTTAGACCAAGAGATGGCATTCCAGGAGTGGAGGTAGAAGAAACAAGCCAAAAAAAGTTCTGAGAAAACTGTGTTTAAAAACATTAGCAATTGTTCTATTGTAAATCTAGTTTTTAGTGGAGCTGATAGTCATATTGCTTGCTCTATTTTGGAGAATGTTAGTAAACAAATTTTGCAACCCCAGGATAGCAATGTTTAGCCTGAGGAGTATGTTGATTAGAAGCAAAGATCTATGCTTTTTTCCTTGTTGCATTTCAAGGTTTTTTTAAGGCCAAATTTTGTCTATTACCTTGAAACATGTAATTTTCTTGGTTTTACTTTAGAACATGCAATTTTCTTTGATTGAATCTCTTTTCTATCATTCTGAATCATTTGTTTTGGTTCTACAATTTTTTATAAAAATGTGATGGTGTTGTTTAAGTTGCTTGCTTTGCCTTTGTTAATTATATCCTAATAGCCCTGGTTTCATGTATGATGACCGGTTGCTGTGTTTTACAGACAGGCTTTCATAATCTAGGGAGAAGAGATTGCGGTAAGTGGTGGCTTGTTTTTGTGCGTTTTCCATAATTTTATAGTTTCAGTATATATGCCATTGAGTTCTAGTTTTATGGATGCATAACATGGGTTTTAAAACTTGTACCTTTCTGTGGTGTGCAAGATTCCAAGGCTTATCAAAGTTTGTGCATTCGTTACGAAGCAGTTTTTAATCAATTTTTACCGAAGTGTTTGCATGTTGAAAATAGTGTGACACAAGTCAAAGGAGCAAATTTTGAGAATTACCAGGAGGTACGCACTCTCTGGATTTGAACGTTGTTCATGTCATACTTACAAATTGGGCACTCGATGTCAAGAGATTTATTGTAGTTAACCTAGATGTATTTTGATAGCGCACACGTTAACACCGATGAACAACAAGGTCATGTAAGGAACAAGTTTTGTGCAATCCGTAAGAAAATGTTTAAGATAGGTTTGGTGTGAGTTTGTATTAGCTTCTGTGAAAATCAATCGTTAGTGGTAAACAAAGACGTCATTTGCAGAACTTGAGGCTGATATTAATCATTGATTCTTCATTTTGTGTAAGGAAACCATTGATCCCATCCCTTTTGCTATCTCACTGAACTTTTGGTATGTGTGCATGAGGGACGCCAGTTCACAAAACCTATGAAGTCTGCATGTATCATTAGTATAATCAAGCCCACACCAAGACTAGAAAGTTGGCTGGAAATTTAGGATCTGGCAGCCACTGCTACTTGCTCGTTCTTCACGACTGGATGACTCGCAGCATCACTTGTTCAAACGTGAAGACACCATGCATGGTAGCCAATCTATAGTAGATTGCAGCTCTCCATAAACAAGAATAGGACAGGCTGCTCTGCTCTACGGATGATCATGCAAGTTCCAACGGATCTCATAAATCCAATTCCATTTCTTTAGTAACCAATCAACCCCTGCTCATCCTATGCAATTGTTGCAAAGCTTTTGACGTTTTGTGCATGCCCCGTTGTGCAAACTGCTTCTCTCAGTTGATCGATATTCATATGCATTTCTGCTTCGTGTTCAACAACCACCTGCAATTGTCATTGTCGTGAAAATGGCCAAATTTCATGAGGTTGGCGCTTTTGCTGTTGCAAACTTAGATTCACATTGGTCCTAATTGTTAGAGCAATGTGCAGAGAACATTTCAGTGCTGTGGTAAAGAACTTGAGGATTGGACAATAAAAGTTTTGAGCGGTTTTGAGCGGTTTTGAGCTGTTTCTGCAATTTGGCTGTAGTGGAAGCGCACAGGTATTGGCAAAAGTGGAATGAATTGTATGGTGGCATAGTAAGTGGTGATAAATTGATCGACGTTTGAAGTGCTGGGAACGCAGCGGCCATGGTGGTGACTAAGACAAAGTGGAAGGACTTCAAGGATCTGGTGGCAAACCCTAGCAATACGCAAGTGGTTTTCTTTTACCTTCCGACGCTAGAGAAGGCAAAGCATCAGATGCTCGGTGCTGATTGCATTTGTGCCCAACATTCCACACAACCTGTTATGTGAATGGTTGGGCAACTAGCTGGGAGGACACGACATCACCGCACCATGCACAAGCAAGTGTGCAAGGGCTTCTTCATTGTGGCTATTATTTTTTTGTCTGCTCATTACGTTTTAAGGAATTTGTTATCTCTATGAATCCTAGGAATTTACCAAAGTGCTAGTTGACGCTTTTGACAAATTGTGATTATGCTTGTTGATGGTTTTTGGCCATTTTTCTCTCACAACTGTTGCATTCTACTTTACCTGACGATTGGTTTTTTTGTTGCAGTACTTGGCAAAGTGGGAACAACAACTCTGCAATGTCTAGATCTTTGATTGATCTTAACAAACCCGCCCTACTACAAGAACTTTGGTCTTTTTACCAAGGTGCCTTTTCCTTTTGTATTGTGCAAATGTCTCATGTCCTTCAAATTTATTGCAGAGGTTGTCTCATTTAAGCATCAGATAAGGCTTAACCAAAGTAAAGCTTAAATGTCTATTTACAGTCTTTAGCACTTTCAAGAGCAAGAGAAATGTTTATGGTCATTGTAATCTACACTTGCTCTTGTAGGATTTGTGCGACTGGACATGGTTTTTTGTCCTATGTTGGTTGTTTTAAGAGTTATGTAGTTGTTGTGAATAGTTGCTTCCAGTATTTTAGACACACGGATAACCAGTTCTCTACTTAAGGTTACGTACACTTGGGCTGCAAATGCACGGGCGGTTGAAGCTGGTGCACCTCTAAACACTGAGCATCTTTTGTATGGAAGAGATACATGTACAAAAAACTTGGGTTGGAAATGAAGGCTTTTCTATTGCTAGGTGAGACACTTCTCTATGATCATTTGACTTGGATGTCAAGCTTATAACTTATTTTCCCTCTATTAGGAAAGTAACTCAAATGCACAATTGCTCACAATTAGTGCTCCTTTATGCACACTAAATTTGAGGGTTAACTTTTCACTTACTCTGTTGTTTTTTGCAGGTTTGGGTACCGGTATTTAGCGGTACTATTGATATGAAGTACCGTTTAACGTGGATTTACGATGTCATGAGCTTGGGTTGAGGGTTGAATTGCCAACTACAAGGGAATGTAGTTTTTAGTGGAGCTAATAGTCATAGTGCTTGCTCATTAGAGAGTGTTAGTAAACAGATTCTACAATTCCAAATTGGCAATGTTTAGTCTGAGGAGTATGCTAATTAGAGGCGAGATCTATGTTTTTTACCATGTTGCATTGCAAGGTTTTTCAAGGCAAGATTTTGTTTATTACTTTGAAACATGTAATTTTCTTGGTTTTACTCTAGAACATGCAATTTTCTTTAATTGAATCTCTTTTCTATCATTTTGAATTATTTGTTTTGGTTCTATAGTTTTTTATAAAAATGTGATGGTGTTGTTTAAGTTGCTTGCTTTGCCTTTGTTAGTTATATTCTAATACCACTTGTTTCATATGTGATGATTTTCTTTTGTTTGAAAATTTCTATAACTCGGCTTAGTCTAATTGAATTTTTAAAACCAAGTTTGGATGTTTTGTTTGGAATTGATAGTTTTGCCTTGTGTTATTTCAAAGCTTTAATTATATGGCTTATTCTTAACTTTGAGCAACAATCTTTGAAACGCTAGTACTTAAAAACTACTATTTGGTAGATCTGTCTGAACTTTAAAATTTGTTGATTTTGACATAAAAGATTTCTTTTTATGAAAGAAATCTTTACAGTGTGTAACGGTGCATTGCACCGTTAAATACTTTTGTTGGCTCTTTAAACTACTTAGTTTGTATAGCGAGAATCCTTGCAGGGCTTAACGAAGGGTTAAGGGTTAAGTTAATCCTAACTTAGATCGCCATCCGCCAAAAGCGCGGCGACCGATGGCAATTTTCATCCATCCAGACAACGGGCGGGCGGTCAAGGCCGGTCCGATCCCGGCCCGGCTTGATAATGAAAATCTTCTAGGGTTTTCGCTTGACGGGATCCAAGACTGCCCCTTGAACGTTTCTCGCAGTTGCTCAGGTGTGGAGGTACCAAGTGTTCCGGAACTCTTTCGCCATCTTGCTGGCGAAGCGTGCTGAATCAAGATATTGGCTGAGAAGCTTTCCGGAAAGACTTTTTGTTGCAGAATCGTGGGAGTCGTTCAAGAGTAGCCATGGCTGATGAGTTGGCAGTGACAACCGAGGCCCTGCGGCTGGACGATTCCAAGCTGGACGATGGGCTGGAGGAGGGAGAGATTGTGGAGAAGTCCGTCGATCGGCCAGCTGAGGTGAAGATGCACCCGTTGCAGCATCCGTGGACATTTTGGTTTGATAGCCCTAACGGGAAGCAGAAGCCGGCGACATGGGGAAGCACTCTTCGTTCCCTTTACACGTTTCATACCGTGGAGGAATTTTGGGGGTATGTACATCCCTTCCTTGCTGTTTTGGAGGGAGGTTTTCTTCTGTTGTTGTTGATTTCGCTACTCTGACGTCGTCGGTGGAATTCTGCGCTTTCAGTCTGCATGTGTGTTTCGAAATCATTTGGAGGAGGACAATTTGTCTTGTTAGTTGTGTCACGGCTTGCGTTTTAGCGTATTACTATGATATGCAGTGGCATGACTGAGTATTGTAGGGCGTCCCATATGTGGCGGCGGTGCATCTAGTTACCTTACATGATTATGCCTGTCCTCGTTTGTTTGCAGCCTGTACAACAATGTTTTGCAACCTAGCAAGCTGACACTTGGTGTTGATTTCCACTGCTTCAAGTCTGGAATTGAGCCGAAGTGGGAGGATCCTAAGTGTGCTTATGGTGGAAAATGGACTGCCCAGCCTCCCAGAAGTGGTGGAGGAAAGGCCACACTTGACACCTACTGGCTTCACACTGTACGGTTCACCCTCCCTGATTGTGTGTTCTGTGTTGAAATGTGTTAGAATTGCCCGTACAATGGTGAAGAGTACTCGAAAACTGTCAATTTTTCATCATTCGAAATCATCTTCAGCAGCCATATGTACGCATGAGATTGCGCGACATCATATCCTGCTTCATAGTTCTATAAGCTTTAAAAATGTACTTATATGCGTGCAGTTGCTGGCGATGATTGGAGAACAATTTGAGGAAAGTGATGAAATTTGTGGAGCAGTTGTGAGCGTGAGGAGGCAACAAGATAAAATTGCTATCTGGACGAAGACCGCTTCCAATGAGGCTGCTCAGGTAGGCTGCTACTATATCACTATCAAACTTCAGATTGGTAACAGTTGCAGCATTGCTGGTTCACTGAAGACAGAGGAACCTTTGTAACCGAGATATTTTGTAGTTGTACAAACTCCAAGCATTGGCATTTGTTTTGGCTATAGGTGGAAGTTGTATTGTAGGAAGGTTGATCTGGTATGTTTAAGTATCTCCAGTTTTGTTGTACTTTCAAGTATCTTGTTGCAAAATTCTGGTGTATGGCCTTCCCGGATGTAAATACATTGTATATGTGATACAACAGCTTAGCTTCTTTGTTCTCTGAGGCCAGTGAAGCAAAGAGAGTTATTGGCAGCTAACAGAGCTATAACTCTGGGGCTTTTGCAGGTTAGTATTGCGAAGCAATGGAAGGATGTATTGGATTACAACGACAAGCTTGGTTATCTAGTTCATGTGAGTTTATTTTTTCAACTTGCTCTAATATTTTTTCTGGTTAGGGTCTCCTTGGTTGCCTATTTAAAACTCCTTCTCATAATTCCGATGACATTTAACCATACACGATAAGAGGACTCAATCTATGCACCTGAATTTCGAAGTTGGTGATCATCAATAGACGTTTTTGCAGTGAAACTTGTCCATAGAGTACAGTCGTTAAATGCTACCTTCGCAGTTGACCTCGTGATGAGGGACAAATTTCTTACTACGAATTGATGACCAGTCATATTTTGCGTGATCATTGTAGGAGCTGATGTCGTATGCCCGAATTGTTTTAATGCTAATGATTACGCTCTTGCTGCTACAGGATGATGCAAAAAGACTAGACAAGGCCGCTAAAAACAGATACAATGTTTAGGTCATATGACTCGTTAGACCTCATCACTTATGTTTGAATTGTCAGCTTATTATGGTTGGGTCGCCTCCCTAGTCATCGAGGTGCTTGACAGCTGTGGTATCCATCCGGTTTTTAGACGGTAGAGAATGGCAGAGCACGTTTCAAGCCTCTGTTGTTTCCGTACCCGGAGAATGTATATTTATCTTCGGTAATTTAAGGCTGTAGAGTAGAGCGGGATGCCACAAGGTATTTTCAGATAGTTAAGATTTTTCTTGGAGAAATTTTGTTCTTGATCTCTGTGATGCAGCTTGGACGCTCAATGACCACACTCGGGATGGAGTTCTGCTTTGCATGTGCATGATGTACTAGACTGCTGTCTGGGTCAGGTTTTTCTTTCCTTCTAAAGTTTCTAAGTGATCAGTTAAATACATTTATTAAAATGTCTTTTGGCGACTTGCAGCCAATCGTCATTATTCGTCAGCGAATTTTCTCTACCATAATCTGCTTATATGTCATTGTTAGTCATTGCTCTGTTTACGCGAGTGCTGATTTTGCTCTTGTTTGGAAATAATATGATTCTGGTCGGAAGAATGCAATAGGGTAGAAAAAGAGTTATGGATGGAAAGAGAAAATACAGTACATTTTACACTCTAAACTTCATTGCAGTGTCGTATCTACCCTGTTCAGGCACGTTTGTGTTTCTGATTGACAGTTCGGCCGTAGTTATCAAAGTCTGCCTCATTTCACCTTTAGGGTTTTGAATGCGGACAATGAACCATCAGCTGTGTCGTAGCACACTGTCGCTGACCTGATGTGCATGCTTCATCTCTGATTGTTGAGCTAGTGACAATTCTAGTCTAATTCCCTCTGTTTTTTAGGCATAACTAAAGTAGCTCTGAAACTTCCAATGGCGCAACAATTCTCAAAGCCTCTTTCTCTTGTTCGCTTCTTTCCTCGATTTTACGCAAGACTGCATGGCCTGCTTTGGAAAAATTGAGCATCAAGGTATAGCTTAGACGAATGCACAGAAGTGATGCGCTTGCCGGCTCCTTTACACCGTGTACCTGCTCTTGGCGTTTTTCTCCTGTCTCTTAGCGTCATCCTGTCCATCCAAAACGCAACGGAAATTGGTGCAAGTAAAACTCATGACTGACCAAGCGAACAGATCCTTCTGATTGTCCAGGAGTGTGAAATAACATCTTTTCAAAATATTATAGCGAACAGAAACGATATTTCCTTCCATTGCAACATCTAAGAATGCTATAGCAGACTGTTCTGAAAAGTAAACGATAGCACACCAACAAGAACGAAGAGAACCTGAAAAGAAACATGGGTGTGAGCAAAAACAACCAGAGTCCCAAAATCAGGCCTCAACTAGTCACGATAGCCTTTCGAGCTGCCAATCTTTTTAATGAGCAAATGAAAGAGCTACATACATGGACGAGATAGCCAATCTTTTCGTTGAAGTCCAATATATCCTTCCATTGCTTACCAACGCTCATCTGGAAGCATCACACACAGTACCACTTGATTTCGGAACTAAAAATCGTCCCAGTGCTTCATGGTTCGTAAAAAACAGAAAATTAGTAACGAACAGCCTTCCACATTGCCAGACAGAATAATAGCACTCATACCATATATTCTGGGGTGTTATGCATTTTTGCAATATCGTCAATGATCATTACGCATCACACTCCACTACAGCAAATATGGTCAATTCGACAGGAAGAAAGCACAAGCGGGAAACAACATTGCAAAGAATATCTAACGTGTACGCTTGCTTTGCCCAAACTATAGTCACGCTCACGCAATAAAGATATACAGAGGGTACCAATTCTTAAGACCTAAGATTGGACGAAATTGACTGCGCAAGCCAATGAACAGAAATTCCTCCTCTTTTATAACGGTGGCTAAGAAGAATTGTTTGAAAATATATATTGTAATTTCCAAATTGAAACACACAGCAGTATCTCTAAAACATGCAGAGATCAGATGCAATGTAAGCTTTCAGTTGCGCATGGTTACCTGCGCAGCTTCATTGGATGCGGGCTTGGTCCAGATAGCTATCCTGTATAGAGCCCTCCTCACACTCACCACTGCTCCACAAATCTCCTCGCCTTCATCGAATTGCTCTCCGATCATCGCGAGCAACTGCCCTCGCACAGAATTCATGAGCACACCACTCTGTGTAATTAAAAACACCGTAACCCTACGCACGATTTCAAATTATTGAAGCAGGATTCAATTCTTGAGATCATTTACTTCATCTAGGTTATTGGCTAAAAAACTTCACCAGTCGAGGATGATTATGTTATTCTCCAAAAAGATTTGTGAGCTCCATTCCCAAGAAAGGCGAGAAACGTACAGTATGAAGCCAGTAAGTGTCAAGAAGAGCCTTGGCACCGTTTCGAGGAGTCAGTGCAGTCCACTTGCCTCCGAGGGCACACTTAGGGTCCTCCCACTTCGGTTCAATGCCAGCCTTAAAGCAGTGAAAATCTGCTCCCGGGACTAGCTTGCTTGGTTGCAACACATTGTTGTACATACTGAAAAAATCCAACAGAAGCAATCACATGCACAACAATCAGAAGAGATCGTTCAAGTCCAGGTCAGATTACACTCTTGAAATTGAAATTTCGGATGCCTGCTGCCATATGTCATGAAATTTTCAAAATCCGAAACTGAACTCGCGGTCTTACTGGGATGCAAAAATCAAAGATGCAAACATAGATCACAGAGGCGGGGCGAGCGATGATCACTGCGACGAAGAGCGATACCACCAAAAGGCTTCCACCGTGTTGAACGTGTACACCGGACGCAGTGAGCTCCCCCACGTCGCTTGCTTGTACTTGCCGTTCGGATAGTCGAACCAAAACGTCCACGAATGCTCCAGACGGTGCTTCTTCGCCACGACCGGCCGAGTGACACATGGTTTGTCGAACGCATCGAAATCCTCGAGGTCTCCGTTCGCTTTGCCCTCGTCCAACTGCATTGCCTCCATCGAGGCTGCAATGTCGTACTCCGCCATCGTCATGATCGGACAGGGCTTCTTCAGCAACAAAAATTCTCGCGATGGAATGAAAATCGAGGAGAATTTTGGGCTGTCACCACCGCTCTCGTGATGGTGGAGGAAACAACCGTTGCAAAAACGCACGCACTAACAAGATCGCTCGGGTAGCAAAACAGCATTGCGAGACGTGCAGCTTCGGGGAAGCCCTATCAATTACTACATCCCCAATTCCCCATGCAGCCGGGCGCTTCGACTGGTCCGAACGGATGAATTCTGTCGAATTGCCAATAGCGACTGGATGTGGATGAAAGGCTCCTCCAAGCCCAATTACCGCAGCCCTTGGCTGGAGTTAGAGCATCTCCATCCCGGTCGCCAGGTCGGGCGCTTCAACCCGGCAGGCAGCGGGTAGGGCATTTTTTTTCGTTTTTGGTCATCAGCCTCTGTGGCTTTTTGTTTCAAAAATACAAAGTCAGACAAGAGATTGTTTTTATTTGCAAGGAGAAAATGTATGGTATTGTGTGAAAAGTGTAGGTAGTAATCTGGCGACAAAGTAAAATCTTTGGATACAAGTTCATGCAAAATGTCGCAATGAGGAGTATAATTTTAACACCTACAATAATACAATTTTCAACATATTTGTGCTCTCCAATGGTTATAGTAATACAATTTTTAATATATTTTTGTTATTTGTGTAGGGGCTTGCAATCAAAGTCCCTAACAAAAAAAATAACTTCAAAAATCCAAGACAAACATAACAATCTCTCTACATGATATTGCAATTGCACAAAAAAGAGAAAAATGAGCAATTAAACACACACTGCAACCCTAAACCAACACATTGTAAATCCGTAAGCCTCTCATCAATGAGCACACACAAAACCCTAAATTAGCACATTGTAACTCCATAAGCTTTTCATCAACGACAACAACTTCAAAGTTTTATTGTAAATGTCTGTCTTGCACTCCCGTTGTGCAGCCACCAATCAACATTATTGTAAGTTTTGATGCATCATGTATTTGGTACAACTATAAAATTGGCAATCATATAAGTGAAACAAGGCAATTTACAGAGATTGCATTGACATAAAGAAATCCATAACTAAGGTGGGAAGTGCACTTAAGAGCTTGCAATATGGCGCTTTGAAAGTGATAGCCAAAGAGAAATAAGCGACAAGCAACACTACGCCAGTGCAAAATGGCGAAGCCACTTGCTACGCTCTAGTCTTGTTTGCAAAACCAACTAGCAACTTTGGCAAAATTAGAAGTGATAGGCAAAGTCACGTGACAATTTCTTTGTTGTGGAGGGAAATTTTTTGACTTCATGTAAAAAAAATTATCATTTTTTTTCAAGGGCCCAATTGCCAAAGTTAAAAGCCTGATGTTTTTTGGCTCTAAAACGCCAAAAAAAAATTGCTGGCAGTCGGGTGGTGAGCCCAAGTGGGGCTACGGGGTGGCAGGCAAAGCCCACCCCGGCCGGAGCATATGGGCGCAGCAATGCTTAGCTCCCTCAAACTTGAGTTTTGCAGCTTATCACGTAATGTCACGTGTTAGCATGGAACTGATCCCCACATCTCCCTGTGATTCCAATATAATAGCCAATTGAGAGTTGCCATGTGTCACTTACTGATTGGCTTACAGCCCTTGTATTTTCCATCCTGCCCCACCATCGAGAGGGAAAATGTTTGGCTGCAACGCCCCAGGCATTGCCATGCCCCATTGGCCCCGCATTGCAGGCGCAAGGTGGGGACTGCTCTTTTGCTCGGCTGCTTTCGACCCACCAAGCCGATGTCACAAGCCGGGCCAGTGAGCGGGGTGTGGATGCTCTTAGAGCATCACCATCCAGCCCTAAAACAGGCCCCAAAATTGATGATCTCTTCATTTTTGTTTGCAAAACTGTCCCATTGGGCTTGCATTCTGGATGACCGTTTTGCTGAGTTAGCTTGCAAACAAGACCTGGCTTGCAAAACAGGGTGTGTTTGCAAGCTTATAAATGGCCTGCAAAACATGATATAGACAAGATGCTTTCCATTCACCCTAAACTTTGGGGACAGCTCAACATTAAGATATCTTAGGTCTAAGTTGTTTTTTGTATAGCTGGTGGAGGTCATGGTTGTTCTTCCAACTTGCAACCTAGATGGCACCCACTTGGCCCCCACCATTTGCAACTAATTGCATGCAAGTGTTTTGTGGCCTACTTTATTGGAGCCGGGTAGTGATGCTCTTAGAGCATCTCCTGCAACCCTCCAAATGTTCAAGTCCCTTCAATTCCTCTCTATCCTTTTTAGGGGGAATGGCCACTTGTATATATCCCCAACGGTGCAACTCACTAAGTATAGTGCCAACCAATCTTAAGTCAAGGAACTTTCAAAAGCAATCAAGTAAGCTGTGACCACAAGAAAATATAGCTTGTAGAGGATTTAAAGACCCCTTCAAATAAGTCATATTTGAAGGGGGAATGTAAATGTAGAGGCTGATACTGTTAGAATTGATTACTTTTCATCCGGATTTGAGCAAGGCTTGAACATTTGGAGGGTTGCAAGACATGCTCTTAGATGACAAGTTATATTACTAGACTAGAGAGGCAAATCCTATTGTTTTTACAAATTGGGATAAGAGTAATAATTTGCCCCCAATTTTGGTATTGTTCAATGACATTTTTCTCCGAGGTTTTAGACTAAACTAAGGTCTTTGATTAATAATTTGAATTTAAAATTCCCAAATTCAATCTCTTCATGGTAAATATCTAAATGCTCATAGCATCATCAATCCAAGATGGGGAATGGGGCTGTAATTGCATTTCTCTTAGTGGGAGCCAATTGTGTGGGAGAATGAGGAACTTTTAAGGCTCCAATGCAACCACGGCAACGCATAAGTAGGAGATGGCCCTGGCAAAATGACCTCCTTGGATGACAAATTTGCTCATTTCCCAGTGTTGTGGGACTTCCATTGTGTTTGTTGCTAAAATGACACGTTACTTGCAATAGCTTGCAACTTCTTGGCAATAACTTGCAAGTGTCTTCTCTAATGCCTAAATTTGAGATGAGAGTTGCATCAAGGTTGAAAATATTTGTCTGGTGAGTGGGGCCAAAATTTATGTAGACAAGAAGCAACACAAGACCGACCAATTCCCCGCCCCAATCTTGGTGTATGCGTTGATGATGCCCTCATATTTTCTAGCTGATGAATAAGTTGGAATTTTCTACCCTGGGCCTACATAACGGCAAGCAAGGTTTAAAAGGTTAATTGAACTACACAAGTTACATAGGCCAAGGTGCAATATGATACATACCAAAAGAAATTGGCTTCTCAAAGTCCACCAAATGTGCAAACTAATTGTAGGTTCCACGATTTTTTGCTTGTGGGCTTGGAGTGGAAAAGGGTGGAGTTTATTACATACAAAGATATAAGCAAATATTTATCCCTATTTTGGAGTTTAGCAATGTCATATCTTTTATTATCTTTACATGAAACCAGGTCTTTAAATCTACATATGGATTTGAAACTACCAATTTAAATCTCATCGCTGTAGATTCCTAAAATTTAATATGGTTTGCTAAGTGAAAATTTGAGCTTTTCCATTGAAGCCTACAATTAAATTTTAGCATTATAACAAGTTTAGCATTGTAATGTTGAGATAATCAAATTTGTGATTGCTAAAAAAAATTAAACAAAATATTGAACAGGGTCATGAGATAGCACTTCCTAAGCCCATTAGTCGCCCTGGTTTTGTATATCAGGGGCTAGAGTGTAAAATTCCACTCCGCCTCACTTTTTCTCTCATGTTCACAGTAATGAAACCGCCAATGGCGGGTATTGGGAAATAACCCCACCAAGCCTACCAAGGTATTTTCTCCCCTAAGCTCATTGTAGCATTTCCTCACTTTGTCACATAGTTTTTTGGCCAATTTTTGAATGAAACATGTGAGTATATAGCTTTGCTTTAGCTCTTAAATGCTAAAGGCATTGTACTTAGAACCCCCAAAAATTAGTAGAGAAGTATATTGCATATTTTGCAAAAACAAAAAAGGGCCTAAATACACTTTTGTGGGGCAAAGAAGAATACACAATTTCTCTAGTACTCAAGAGCGAAAGTAAAGCTACGTGTTCAAAAAAAAGTTCAAGAAAATTGACCAAAACTTGAAGCAACAAAATAAGTGTACATTCGTTATGTAGTCTTGGGCCTTCCTAGCTTGTAAGGTAAGAGAAACTTTTCAGCAAGATTTTCTGCCCCTTAAAAGAAACAAAAGAATGTAAGACTCCACATTCAGTATGATAATGCCAAGTTGGTTAGTCAGTACAATTGTGACATTTCCTTCAATTGAGGGAGAGAGTATCACAATCCATAGTGTAATGTTCAATGCAACCCTCCAAAAACATCATCTCTAAGGTAGGAACACCCATAAGCGTTAGTGTCCCATAACCATCACCTCTAAAATCTTGGAAAATCTGTGGAAATGGATAGATGTAATTACAAGGATGTATAATATGTGAACATGAAACCTTAGTGTTGGTTATGGGTGCAATGGCAGTTTGCTCTTAAAAAATTCACAACTTATTCTCACAGTATCCAAATAATACATTTGAAGGTGCAAACTCATTATTTTTTTGTTCCTAATAGAATCTTGTCATTTGCTAGCTGTTTATTAATACTCATCATGTTCAAAACCCTTAAACTAAAGCTTATGGGTGCTCCTACCTTAATACTTACAAGCAAAATAAGCAGGGTTTCTTTCCATTTGGGCTAGGTTAAAAATGTGTTTGTGATATGTATGTTTGTTACAATGATGCTTAATAAGGTCTACCTTTGTAAAAGAAACACATTTAGACGGTGTCAAGGTTCTGCTTTTTGTTTAGTTATGGGCCTAGTGAAATGGAGTGTTTAATTGATTACAAATAATGTTTGAATATGGTCAACATTTTTTTCTTGCTTGAGGCATTGACCTTATCCAATCATTATTATAGTGGTCTTGAACATGGCATTTAGTAAAATCTTGAAGTTAACCCTCTCCTCAACCCATAAACATCTCCAATGTATAGTAGATATGTTGACGTATCATTGGCATTTACTATCATCAAGAAGTTTTAATTTGGGCTCTCAAATAGCTCACTAAAACCGCATTGGTTTATATTTCAACTTTTTTGTTGACCTAAAATGTAGTAAAGGTGTAAACCAATCCAAATACAATGTACCTGATGGCATCTCTTTCTACTAAAGGTGGTCATTTTAGAACTTAAATCTAGGTGCACCATAGATAGCTTATTGCTATTGACCAAAATGATAAGTTATCTATGGTGTACCTAGATTTAAGTTCTAAAATGACCACTTTGTGTAGAAAGTGATGTCATTGTTGATATTGAGTGCTAGTAAGATAGGAGGTTCTAAAATGGTGCATGCTCTAAAATGGTGCACCTCCTCAAATGTACTTGATTTGTAAATGTTATTTTTCATAGCCCTTCAATAATGTCCAGGTGATGTACATTTGAGGAGGTGCACCATTTTAGAGACCTATGGCCTTTCCACTTCAAAATTTCATAACTAATTCCACAAAGCTCCAAAAAACATAAAACAACTAAGGTTAGTTGCCAATTCCTATTGTCTTTCAAGGATAAACTTATTGAAAAATATCTCAAAAAGTTTCACCTCCCCAAACTCAATTTCAGCCTTTAACCCCTAAACATCTAAGAGAACAAAAATTGTCCTTTCAATGCAAAAAAAACACTCTAAGGGTGGGAAAAAAAATTTCAATTTTTTTTGAAAGTGGTCATAGAGATGTGCCACATTATTGAATGCCAGAAATAGCCGCTTTCAATGCCCACATACTTTTTAAAACACCAATTTCTGAAAAGATGTATAAGGTCCCCTGCCGCCCTTTCTTTTTGTGAGGGTAGCATACATTATTGACTTTTCCTTCTTTTGAGGAGAATATTATTTTTTGTGGGCACATGCCACATGTTGTTCACTACCCATGAACACTGCATTCTCCTCAGTTTGAGCCTCGAGTTGGCCACGGGTTTAGGGTCTGTCTTTTAAGGGTTAAATGCTCCTTTTTAGAACCTCCTACCTTATTGGGTGCTCCTACCTAGCGTTCTATCCTTGTAAATGTTTGATTTGAGTACAAGGCCTAAAAAATGGCTTTAAAATGTTTTTATTTATTTTTTAATTCAAAAATATACAAAAATACCTTTTGATTCAAATGGACCACCATTGCTTTTTGGTTTATATTGACGTTTTGGCTCCATTTAGTATCAAAATGTGTAAATTTTGTGCCAAATGTGTAAATTTTGTATCAATTTTTGGACCTTGGGGGGGGGTCACCGTAGTGTGTTTTCACCCCTTAATCCTTAACCCTTGAAAGGCCCTCAAACTTTGGAGCTACGGTACCAAATATGGTCGCAACCAATATTCAGAAGTTTGAATTAGCTAGAAATTAAGTGTTACAATCATACATATTGAAAGGTTGTATGATGGTGGATGCATAAATGTTTTTGGAAAGCCCTCAGAGTAGCTCAAATACGTATGTACATATAGCCATACATACAATTGCAAAGGACTTTTGTGACGTTCAGGGGTTAAACATCTCCAAGGCAAAATAGATACGTTGCCGTATCATTGATTTTTATTATCATCAAGAAGATTTAATTTGGGATCTCAGAAAGCTCACTAATACCACATCGGTTTATATTTCATCTTCTTTATTGATCTCAAATGTACCATTCCAAATACAAGAAAAATGCCTCATATTACCTCAGCAACACGCTCAGACGTTCAAGGGTTAAAGAGAAATATCTTTTACATGCACTTTTAGGTGGAGGAATATTTTTGTTGATTGTGGAGACTATGAAGCCCCTTGAACCAAAAAGACTCTCTTGTGGGATCTTCAACTAAAAGTGCAACTTCACGTTTTGACCTAAGAACTGGGTGGGTCGAGAGGGGTAATGTCGAGTCATTCAAGCCTGCACTACCATCTCTCCCCTTCCCACTCGACGAGAATCGGCAATTCCTGTATTGACAATCCATTCAACGCAAGCATGTGTCTCCGAATGCCCGAATATGTGAGTGAAACCTTCACGTCCGAGAACAGACTACGAGTTTTATGACCACAAACAGCCAGCTACAATCGAGGTCTTCGAAACTTATAATATCCTGCCTGTGCTTTCAAGAAGAAAAAAAAAAAAAAAAAAAAGACTAATTTCAGACCAGGCAGTATGCAAAATAGCCCATCATCGGAGAGTATCCTCGATCGGGCAAGAATACTGACTCTATAATGGCATTCTCAAGGTGGTCCTAGTTTGAGAACTACAAACTTGGTACAATGCACCTTGCAAGTGGGATGTTATCTAAAAGGGGACAACAAAACCTAACCCACATTCGGTAGTTTTAGCGATCCTCAAGAGTCTTTCAAATTGCTATGTATATTGCTTTCAGAGAAATGATGATTACTTTGCAAGTCAAAAATAGTGATCATGTCAAAAAAACTTGACAAAAATCTATAGAAACAAAGGTCACATTTCTCGCTATTGATTTCTTGCTACCTGTGTACATTGGGTTGGAGGAGCTGGTGTGCTGCCCGCGTTGATCGAGGCCACATGACAAAGTTGATCATTAATCGCCATTGCTGAGCGCCGATGCTAGGTTTGGATTGAGGATGCCCTAACAAAATGGGCTATAATAATAGCACCATAAGAGCATCTCCACCACACCAACATGAGTTCATCCCGGGGAAACATGCACTATGACTCTTGTTTCCTGTGTTCATCTGCAATTTTCCCTACCTATGTAACTTGGCAGTTTAACATTTGACCAATGACAAGCCTTCTTGTTTGAAAAAGTAGATAGAGTCTATTTCACTGAAAAAAAATAACATTTGTAAGAGTTGCCATGCACAGAGAAAATGGAAATTTTGTAGTGCATGAGGGAATCGTTTGACAGGTCTGAGCATCGACAGTCTCCTTTTCATCTGAAAGTATCGCTGACAAGGCAAAACGCCAAACGAGAGGAGATGCTCTAACGACGTACACGGTACACCTCAAAAGGCTGAAAGTCGCAGATTCCCCGTGAGTGGTGTCTCACACAGGGGTGCCAAACTGCTTCGGCATGCGAATAGGGGAGAATTTTAGGTCCTCATGATATTCCTGTTCAATAGGGGGCTTCAAGCTTAAATTTTTTCAGGTGACTTATGTTGCAATTCACCTGTGTGCATTAGGGATTTCAAACATCAACTTTTTTAGGTGATTTACGTTGCAATTCATTTTTGTACATTTATTAGTGAATTTTGAGGTGACTCACCTTTGGACTGCACTCCTAACGTGATTCACGTGAGGAGTGAATTTCAGAAACTCACTTTTGTGACTTTGCGGGGCTCATTCACCTATGTCCTCAAATCCCGAAACTTCTTTTGCAGAAGCTTCCGCAAACTCACTAGTGTCAAACTTTGCAAGTGCGAGGGAACAAAAACAATTCACTAATGAGTGGAGATCCTGTGAGGTGAGAAGTTCAAAGGCCAGATTTTATGTTTGAAACCCCTAATTACTAGTGATTTGCGAGGTGACTCACCTCTGGAATTCATTCCTAACGTGATGCACGTGAGGAGGAAACTTCAAAAACACACTTTTGCGCGTCTCATCCTCACGTCTATCTCAAATACTCAAACCCCCAACTTGTGCACAAAACCCTAATCGCAGATTCACGAGTATGTTAAACTTTGGTGTAGGAGTGAACAACCAATGAGTGGGAATCCTGTCAGGTGAGAAACTAGTAGGCCAAATTTCATCTTTGAACCCCCGTAATATCTACTTTAGTACCGAGCCCGTAATATCTACTTTAGTACCGAGGAAAGAGGAGAGGAAACGGGAGCAGGAAAGAGGAGGATAGACATCCGGCGTTGTAGGACCGGGAAAGCGCTGCTTGAATTGCGAGCTCTCATAGCAATGATGGTGTTGCCTTGTTTGTCAACGAAGTTACAGTGGCACGAGCGTAAACTAATGTTGTCCATTACAATTACAGCCTTGCAAGTTGGAACAGAGACTGGCCCTCTAAACATGCTCCTTACGTTTATCTCACTGTCGCCCGACAGGACTGGATTTAGGGACTTACTTCATAGAAAACGACGGATGGTGAGTGCTGAAAACAGACTTCGGTGCACTTTTCATTCTTGTTGATGGATAGTGTCGTCGTGTGTATCAAGCGGGTTTTTTTTATGGGTCGCCGGCATTTAACCCCTAAAGGCCCAAGCCCTTTTATCAGTGAAAGTCACTGAAACTGCCACTTTTGGGGAATAAGTAAGGTAGTCGCTCTAAAATCGTCACTTTAAGGGCTGTTTTGGGTTTTCATGAGCTTTTCAAGACATGAAGATTTTCTGCCTAATTTTCCATCAAAGAGAAATGGATGCTAAATGTAACCCAATTTTTTTCATATTTTTTGAAGCATTATTGAATTGTTGATGAATTTTCAAAGTTTTTTGTAGTAGACACCTATTCGTGACCCTAGGTCTCCCATAAAGCATCCCCTTGCAACTTGTAAAGAGATCAAGTGAATAGAGGAGTATGACTGGCTCTTGCAATAAAATACTCCTTCTCTTTTAAGATTAAGAAGGGTCCATTCAAGAACCATCTCATATCCATTCTTGGACTACCTATGGAACTCTTTAAATGTGAGGGTCGCAATTAGAGCATACGACCTTAGAATGGTAAGAAAAAAAGTTTTTTGGAAATCCAACCGTATGATCTTGCCCTAGAATATGGGAGGTAATTGTGGGAAAAAATTCAGGTCATTTTAGATGTAGAGGAGTGAGATATTGATATCTGAAGTGCAAAAAAAAGTTTTTTTTCCTGTTGCCCAAAAACTTCAGAAGCCTTTGATCACTCTTATATCAAAAAAATTGCTCTACGCAAAATTGAGGTTTTTTTTCCCATGTAGAAGACCAAGTTAGGTATGTGTGGGAGAATTTTCAAATGAATTAGAGATGTGAATCATACTTTGTAAAATCTTGCAATGCTGTAAGGTCATGAAATTTGCATATACACTAGGCAAAATTGGAGGATTTATGTAAAATTCAAGAATTTGAATTACTTTGATCCAAATGGTGAAAACCAAGGAATCTTAGTCTACTACAATTTGGGAAAAAAAAAAAGTCAAAAAACAAATACACAAAGAGCTCAAAATAGTAAAGCACCAAAACTTACAAGGGGCAAAAGAAATGGAGGTTTGAGAGTCCCATACCTACCCACAAACTAAAACTTCTCATAACTTTCATCTCATCAATCAAAATTGAATGATTCAAAGCTTCCCAGATACATAAAAATCTAAAGAACCGATTTCAAATTTTTATTTAACCCCTAAAGGACCATGGCCTTTATTTTGTCAAAAGACACGCAAAACTGCCACCTCTGTGGCAAGGAGTAAAAAAGTTTGAAAATCGGTCTTTTTGCATATCTAACCGTAGGATCTTGTACTAGACTACTATAAGAATGTGTCATACAAAACTCAAGAACTTTGACCATACAAGTTGGAAGACATTTGCATTTAAAAAGTAAAAATCAGCTTTTTTTGCACCTTGCATGACTAGATTATTTAACTTTGAACTTTTTTAACTTAAAATTTTTGCACCACAGAGTTTGGAATTCTATTTTTGCATGGTGGGAAGTTGAGTTGGTAATCTTGGGAGAATAAAAATAACAAAAATAATTAATTTTCATTCTTCAAAAAAAACATTAGGCAAAAGAAGGTATGAGATTGAACAAAAATTTAAATTGCTAATAACTCTGCAATGGAATTGAAATGCAATTATCCCAATGGTGAGATTGTTCTAGAAAGCAAATATCACCCTCTCCAACAATTTTTTTTTGAAAAAATTTTAAGCTTGCATTCAAAAATGAAGTTTATAAGTTATTTTTTCAAGAAGATGCTTGAATTGCCCAAAAACAAGATAGTCCATAACTTTCTCATAACTAGTCCAAATGAATTTAATCAAAGCTTTTCAGATGTAGACAAAGATATAATCTATGAGAAAAAAATTAGTTTTTTTTTCAAGTTTTTATAAGAATTTTTGTTTCTGCCCGGAGTCCCCAAATTTGTGCTTATTTGGGCATAACTTTTGCTCTATGGCATCAATTGGAATAAAAATTAGAAGCCCACGTAGATCTTTGAATTCCCCATCTTCAATAAAAGTTTCAAAAAATCATGCAAAGTCGTTTGGCCATAGGTACATGCCCAAAATCCCATTTGTCTGTTGAATAGACAATTGGTCCTTTAGGGTTTTAAAAAAAATGCAATTTGTTTTTTGGGCTGCCTGCTTCTCCCTTGTTTTTCACTTATTCATGCATAATTTCTTCAATAAATGTCGGAAGGAAGAAAAAAATAGATGCCCACATAGATCTTTGAATTCCCCACCTTCAATAAAAGTTTCAAAAAATTGCATAAAGTAGTTTAGCTGTAGGTACATGCCCAAAACCCACTTGGCCCTCAAAGGACCACTTGGGCCTTTAGGGGTTAAACGACCATAGGGCATAGTAAATACGCTGCTGTATAATTGACATTTGCTACTAACAAGAAGTTGTAATTTGAAATCTCAAATAGCTCACTAGAATCACATTGATCAATTCTCCAACTTTTTTGTTGCTATGAAATGTAGTAAAGGTGTGAATCTGTTCCAAATACAAGAAATATACCTTGTATTGTACTAGTTGCAAGGGCACACTCATATGTTTAAGGGTTAACCCTTGAATGTAACAAATGCCCTTTGTGGCTGTATGTATGGCCATATGTATACACGTATTTGAGCTTGTAATTAGAACTTTCAAATTGATGCCAATATTTTTAATTTCCTCTTCCTTACTTAACGCTTTTTTTTTCAAAGTTCATCAACTGGTTTAACCTCTAGAGGACCAGGGAGCCCACTTTGGGCTTTTGGGATATTTGGGCAAGCATTTCCCAAGTAAATACATCAGATAAGATTGTGAAAACAAGGGTGAATGTGCTCATATTGAAAAGCTTGCATACCTCCCAAAAAAAGTGGAATTGAATAATTTTGAGTGAGATATGGTACCATATGTGATTTAGATGTCAACACGGGCATCATCAAAAAAATTCAAAAACAAAGGTATTGAGGAAGGGTGTTGCCCAAACAGTGTTCAAAAGCACTTTACAATGGCTTGGTCAATGGGTAAAATTTGCAATTAACACTCCTTAACTATGTAATAACTTCTATTTTATTTTTTATATTTAGAAACAAATTTCTTTAGCAAGTACTCCACATGATGTTCTAGGTTTACATAATACAGATTTTGTAATTGAGATCTATTTCTATAAGAATCTTTTGCGTGAAGTTTTCTTAATATAATGACAATTTGAACAAAGACATTCCCATTTCCGATTTTTTTCCATTATGTTTTAAGCATTGGATAATCATGAATTTTGTGAGGCATATAGCCAACTTCATGCCCTACAAGAAAGCTAAATTACACAAATTCATAAAGTGTAAGATATCATTTTGAATGACCAAAAATTTGACACCTTAGAGAAACTTCAAAAAAAGTTTTGCCCGTACTTTGAGTGTTATAATCTAATGAAGTATGCCCTCACAAGGTTTGAATTTTTAAGAGAATGTATATAAGCAAGTGACAAAATAGATCTTATGGTTGATTTATTGAAAAAAATTCAAAATTTTGATTTGCTAATCATTTTATTTTATTGAGAGAGGTCCATTTTGAGCCATTTGAGCGGAAAGAATTTTAGGAAATCCTTAGTTTCACGCTCATGGGTGTTCCTACCTTACTACGGTAGCGCCAACTGGATGGCAACACTAGTGCTACGATATCATGTGGCACGCTCTATCTCTCATGTCCTTTTGCTTTCGAGCAGATCGCACCAGGTTCGATTGCAAGGAGAACGAGGCACGACGCTCATCGCTCGTCTCGTGACCACCTCGTGACACCACTCCTGCGCTCATTTCGCACTAAATTTGCAGCCATATCCAGTTGCCGCAGCTCTTTCTTTCATCCGTGGTGGTCCCCGGGGTCGTGTTGAGCTCGGGCAAGCAGTCTGTAGGTTGCCGACGAAACGACTGAAAATGCGCTCCAATATGAATGGGTGCACTTGGCAGTAAGCTTACGTCCGTAGCATGTTTTGAGATCCAGTGATGCGTTTTGGAGCTCCATGTTTATCTCTTCTATGACAGCGCAGGGATGCTCCGTTCAATTTCACTTGCCTTGTACTGGAAGGAAATTTCGGACCGTCCTCTTCCGATGTGATTACTACCGGTAGGGCCAGTGCAGCTGGATCGTCTTTGAGAGTTCTATAATGCTCCAGTTTGGGTATCCACAGGACCAGCGTAGCAGCGTGTTGCTAGAGCTGTTCTAATGCCAGGGCATTACCAATTTGGAAACTTGGTGGCGATGGCGGAGAACGTCCGGCCACTCGTGTTCGCTTTAAACGGCGCGCGAGTGGAAGTACCGGAGGTAGATCCGTCTCTCACCCTGCTGACATACCTTCGCACCCGCACTCCGTTCCGCGGCACCAAGCGCGGGTGCGGCGAAGGAGGATGCGGTGCTTGTGTGGTGTTGGTGAGCAGACACAACCCCCGCACGAAAAAGGTCGACGAATTGACCGTCAATTCCTGCCTCGCCCTGCTCTGCTCCTTGGACGGATGCGCCATCACCACCACGGAAGGTCTCGGATCTCTGCAATCCGGCCACCATGCCATCCACAAGCGCATGTCGGGGTTCCACGCTTCCCAATGCGGGTTTTGCACACCTGGCATGACCATGGCATTGTACGGCACGCTTCGCAACAGCCTTGCGAAATCGGGACGCAATAAGTCCGGCTCCTGCGAGCTGCAGTTGACGGCTGCCGAGGCGGAACGCTCCATAGCCGGCAACATTTGTCGATGCACGGGCTATCGACCCCTTCTTGATGCCTGTAAGAGCTTCAGTCACGAAGTGGACGTGGAAGACCTGGGATTGCATCATTTCGATGGCGGGTTGCCACCGTATGACTCCTCCAGTGATCCCGCCTTCCCTCGGTTTCTTTCTCAAGAATGCGAGGCTCGTGATTCAACCTCTTCACATCAAAACGGTGGCGACATGTCCGATGCAAGTACGTCCTTTAATTTCCCATCTCGTCACAGTGCTTTTCAAATGCTCACAGGATATGCCACATTCGTTAAAATGGCAGAATTGAGCGACATGGGTGCAATTTCGTTCACCAGATTAAAACCTCAGATCATTACCACTCTCACATTCAGAGCTCTAGGCACTTGAACGTCCTTATTTTTAGAGCTATTCGCACTTGAGTATCACAACTTTGACTCTCTGAAATGCATTGTTTTAACCCTTAAACGTCCATAGGGAACCGTATATACGCTGACGTATAATTGTTATTTGTTACCGATAAGAAATTTTAATTTGGGATCTCAAGTAGCTCACTAGAACCACATTGATCTATTCTCCAACTTCTTTGCTGGTCTCAAATGTAGTAGAGGTGTGGATCCATTCCAAATACAAGAAAAATACCCCGTATTGTATTGGTCGCAGCGGCACGCTGGGACGTTTAGGGGTTAACGAATATGACCATAGATTCTAGTTACCTGCTTCATTTACACGGTTTTCTTTACTTGGTACGCAGTGAATGGAAATGGTAGAAAGAGCGAGAAGGTGCAACCCTGGTTCAGATATTCAGACAGCGTCAGTGACAAGGAGAGAGAGAAGGTGTGGATTGAAGCAAAGAGTTTGACAGACGTTTTCGAAGCTCTGAAGTCATATCAGAACAGAAAAACAAGAGAAGTGAAGCTGGTGGTTGGCAACACTGCGGCTGGATATTACAAGCACATCAAACCTGACATCTACATCGACATCAGCAAGGCAAGAGTTTATCTTTCGGTTGCTTTGCCCTTACTGACCAGTCGCCAATTTTATTTCTAAAAAAAGTGTGTTTCTCGTTTGATTGTCCATCAGGTCGGTGAGTTACAGGTACTGCGCGAGAAGGCGCATGGGATTGAAGTAGGTGCAGCGGTGACGATCTCGAACTTCATACAGTTTTTAGAAAGTTTGGAAAAGCCCAAGGTAACATCAAATGGGGTGAAACCCACAACGAATGGAACATCAGTTGCTCAAGTGTTAGCTGCCCATCTCCGCAGAGTGGCAAGCAACCATGTGCGCAACTGGGGCAGCGTGGGAGGCAATTTGATGATGGCTCGGCTGTACAACTTCGAATCTGACATTGCTACCATATTGCTTGGAATAGGCGCCCAGGTGACAGTCGGTGGGCTCGTCACTAAGAAGGTCAAGCTTGAAGACTTCCTTGGAAAAGGTGTTCTGGAGAATGGGCACTTTTTGCATTCAATCTGGATACCGCTGGATAACTCTGGCGTGGTTTTCAAGACGTTTAGGGCGTCATCTCGGCCATCAGGATTTGCGTTGGCCTACGTGAACGCGGCCTTCTTCGCACGGGTCTCGGAATCCGGCCGGTTGGGAGACGTGAGATTAGCATTTGGAGCATTTGGGACAGACCATGCGGTCCGAGCTCGACGTGTGGAGAATCTCTTGAATGGGAAATCGTTGACGTGGAAAGTGATATTGGAAGCTGTTCAGCTGCTGAAGACCGATGTTGTGCCGAAGCCTGGAACACGGAAGGCCGAGTACCGTGTGAGCGTGGCTATGAGTTACCTATTTCAGTTTCTGGCTCCGTTTCTAAGCAATCAAGAGGAGGTTGTCAGTAAAACTCACGGGTTATTAAACTCTGGGAAACAAACGATTACCATGACAAAAGAATTCTCCCCTGTTGGGCAAGCACCTGTTAAATCACAATCTGAACTTCAAGCTTCCGGTATAATCTCCTGCGACTCTGTTCCATGTTCCTCGTTTTGGCCTTTTTAGGTCTTCCACGATATGGTTGTGCTTATGTGGGTACTCCTGGGCAGGTGAGGCCGTGTACGTGGACGACATCCCCGCACCGGCGGACTGCCTTCATGCGGCATTTTTGCTTAGTGAGAAAGCTTTGGCCAAAATACAAAACGTCGACGTGGAGCCAGGTTTGCAAACGCCGGGAACAGTAGCATACATCTCGGCTGCCGACATTCCAGCCAAGGGGAGCAATATTGGCGTGAACATGGGGATTCTCTCAAGACAGCACCTGTTCGCCACTGACCTCGTGGAGTGCGTCGGCCATCTCATTGGAGTGATGGTAAGTTTTGTCAAAATCTCTTTGCTCTTTTTTTTATTCTTTTTCTTCTATCGCCGGCCATTTTGTAACGGAGAGCTTATCCAGAATGCTTTTCTTCCTCCAATCAGGTCGCCGATTCGTATGATCATGCGAAGGAGGCGGCTGGAAGAGTCAAGGTGGAGTATGATACCCAATCAGTGGGCACTCCGGTACTATCAGCAAAGGAGGCTTTGGAAAGAAATTCCACTTTCCCAGTTCATTTCTTAGCTGCTATTCATTTGAAGCCCATTGATGACATCACGGAGGGATTCGCAGCGGGCGAGATGAAACTTGAGAATGTTCAAGTAAGTTCATCTCTCGAATCAGCAATCTTGTGGCTTTGAAACTGCACACTTGTAGTGCTTCTATTATTCCCTCTTCATTTCTGACATACTGCCAGAATTTTTCCTAATAATCATGTGATGCTTAGGTGAGAAAACATCTGGTATGGATATAGAAACGAAACGGTCTTGATTAGACTAAAGAGTGTGTGTGAATGTGTGTGATCAGGTAATCACCGAGTCACAGAAGCACTTCTACATGGAAACGCAAGCGGCACTCGCCATACCCGATGAGGACAACTGCATGGTGGTCTACAGCTCAACACAAGCACCGGATTTTGTGCAGAAAACAGTTGCTGAGGCACTTGGAGTTCCCATCCACAACATCCGAATCATCACCCGACGTGTCGGGGGTGGCTTTGGCGGCAAGGTCCTCCGCGGCACTGCAGTAAGAACACCAACCTCAAGTCAACAATTGATGTCTGTTCCAACTCTTTGAAGTGCGTCAATGGTGGGATTTAATTCTACGCACTGGTGTAGGTTGCAGTGGCGTGTGCGCTTGCGGCGTATAAGTTGCAGCGACCTGTTCGGACATCCTTGGATCGCAACACGGACATGACCTTCATCGGAGGTCGAAGTCCGACCACGTCTACCTTCAGTGTTGCTTTCACCAAAGAAGGCCGTATCACCGCTCTGAAAACCCAAGTTTTGGTCGAAGCAGGCTATGAGGCAGACTTTTCTTCCTTCCTTCCAGGTGAGCACACCTTTTGTTCTTTTCAGTATATGATTCACTATTTTATAATCTCATCAAATTCTAGGAGCTCGATGTACCCATTGATAAACGCCATCTCCGAAGCCTTGGATATCATATTGGCTATTTGTTGCTTGAGTGACTATTTACTGAAGAGCTTTTTGATGATGGTCCCGTGGTATGCAAGGCAACAAAATGACTTGAATACATTTTGGCCCATTACTTTCGATTTTTATTAAATCATGGCGCACACCAAATAGAGTAAGGGTGTAGCAATTCATGTGTTGTGCATTCCACCGCCCTTGCATAGACCAGTCTCTCCTTGATGAATTGCTCTCTTTGATGAATTGCTCTCTTTGAGAGCATGAATTGCACGTTTCACTTGCTGTTGAGCTTGCCTTGGTTCACGTGGTTTTACAGAGAGGCTTGCACGTGTGAAGCTTACATTCGATTCGAGAGACGATTCATCTAACTGGTAGTTTTTGTCCCTGCTGAAGGTGACATTTCGCATGCATTGAAGAAGTACAATTATGGGGCCCTCGAGATGGACTTCAAGATCTGCAAGACAAATACGGTGCCAAAGACGGCGATGCGTGCGCCTGGTCAAGTGCAAGGCTCCTTCTTGGCCGACGCAGTGATTGAAGCAGTGGCTGCACGCTTGGGGCTTGACCCAGGGCTAGTTCGTGAACGGAATTTTCATGACATCAAAAGCTTGACGAAATATTTTGGTGAGGGGACTGTTGGCAAACCGGAAGGGTTCACGTTACCCTCGATATGGGCTCGTCTCAAGGCTTCTGCCAATTGGGCGGAGCGTGAGCGTGCGGTTCAGAGATTCAATGACACCAACATTTGGATGAAGCGTAGTCTTGCGATGATCCCCATGGTCTACAACAACTACAGCACAGCAAGGTCTGCAATGGTGTCCATTTTTGGTGACGGCTCAATTGCGTTGGAAACTTCAGGCGTGGAAATAGGTCAAGGATTGTATACTAAAGTTCGCCAAGCGGCGTGCTTTGCACTTAACAAGTTATTTCCGGAGGTTAGTACGTGTGTTGCATCTTCAGCAGGTGTTTTTCTTTAACAGCTCTAATTGAGCAACAGAAAGTTGAAAATCTTTTACTTTTATTTTTTCTCATTAGAGAGCCCGTTGTTGTTTCAGGGACGAGGACTGGAATTGTCAAGATTCAGAGTTGTACAAATGGACACCTTAAGTTCGGCAAATAGTGGACTCACTTCAAACAGCACAACCTCCGAAGGTTGCTGTGCAGCTGTTCAAGAGGCCTGCCAGGTGTTGGTGGAGAGGCTCACTCCTATTTACCAAACCTTACAAAAATCAGCCCCTGATGGTGAAGTTCAATGGGAGGCTCTCGTTGCCAGGGTAAGGGTTAACTTGCGATAAACCTGATTAGGATTTCTTCATGAATCCTCAGAGTGGTCAAATTCCAGCTATGTAGGTAGCTTTAGTTCACATGCTCCTCTGCTCTTAAGAATTCAGCACTTTTTCTGTGGTGCCGTGCAGGCAATGTACATGACCGACTTGAAGGTTCATCATAGATATGTACCAAAGCAAATATCCTACCTCAATTACGCAGCTGCTGCTAGTGAAGTACGTATTCCCGGGCATCCGAATTTTGTCTAAACCTCTTTGGTGTAACTTAGATCAACATGGATACCTCACGATCCTGCTCAAGCATTTTCTGCACTTCCTCGAAGCGCTGCACATCATCTGATAGTTGTTCGGTGTTTGTGAATTCCAGGTGGAAATCAACCTTCTCACCGGCGAGGCAAACATTCTGGCAACGGATCTAGTGTTCGATTGTGGGAAAAGTTTGAACCCGGCAGTTGATATTGGCCAAGTAAGCGCCGCGATCAACCCCAAGAGGAATTCATAATCCAATCTGTCAGCCGAGTTTGCACGGATCAGGCTTTTCCAAGATGTTGTGAGTGCACAGTCAACTTATTCAGTTACACCAGTTGATTTTGAAGTCATTGCTTTGATTTTTGCAGATTGAGGGTGCCTTCGTGCAAGGAATAGGATTTTACGTGACAGAAGGTGTGGAGCTGACCAAGGACGGGAGGGAGCTAGCGGACGGAACTTGGGGTTACAAAGTTCCCACCATCGATACCATCCAGAAACGCATCCACGTGGAGCTCTTTAATAGTGCTACTCTTCAAGAACGAGTTCTCTCTTCCAAAAGTAAGCTGCCAAGAGTTTGAATGATTACCATAGAATAGTCACACTACTTGACAAACAGAAACATCTCTAAACATCTCTAAAGTTATCACTTTGATAGGCTCGAATATGAAGACACTGACCAAAACTATGTTGGAACAGTATTCTGACTGAATCTTATGCAATTTTTGTATCACAGCTGCCGGGGAAGCACCACTCTTGCTAGCAGGGTCAGTACATTCGGCTCTTCGGAAGGCAATTCTGGCAGCGCGGATGGAAAAAGCCAAGTGGACTGCTGATTCAGCACTTTCTGATATGGAGGGACTGAACGAGTTTCGCCTGGACCCTCCTGCGTCAATGGACAGAGTCAAGAAGCTGTGTGGCTTCGACAACGTAGAATTATACCTGGCGTTTATGGCTGCAAATGCCGAGGATTCCAAGAGTATACCATCTCTGTAGAGTGTAAGCAATAAACGGTAGCTATTGATTCGTGGGCGATATTGTAATTGTTCAATAAGGATTGAAGGCAGTCTAGAGCGAATAGAGATAGGGGAGAATTTTACTTGTACATCTTTCTCGGCTTTTGGTCCAATATCTAACGTACAATAGTTTGTTCTCATCAGTTTTGTGTTTTAGACGAAGATTTTGGAACCTCACGATTGTTGTAAAGGTATTTTATAAATTGCAAATTAGAAATTTTATCAGGACAATTGAGCTTCAAAGTGCTGAAAGATTTCTGGAGGTCAATTGTTAAAGACAGTCATTCTCTATCCACTCTCTTAAGAAGTGGAGGAAGTGAAAGCATCAAAGACCCTTGCTGGGCTTATGCTAGTATTGGCAAATTAAATATGTTTATATAACTATAGAACGGTGCGGTGGCTAATCCTTATAATTCTTATTGGAAATATGCTAAGGATAGCAAGTCTACAACACACTTTGACTCACACAAGTGATTTGTCACAATAGTAGTTTTGTATTTCCATAAGGTAGAAGCACCGAAATGCGACACTTACCTCAGATGTGGTAATTGGGAGGGTCTTCTCAGAATTTGATGGCATGGGCTTGTTAGGAAATGGATATAGATGCTGGGAAAATTATTTTTGGAATTTTCTAAGATCATATGAATAAATTATGAATTGTTGAAAACAATTCCCTAGACTTACCTATTGTAGACACTAGATCCCTGAAAAAGTGACAACAACAAGATCATGTCATGCGCATGTCATGCCCAATCAAAAATTGCCACCTACACAATTTCTATCCCCTTATGTCAACTTGCGTGTTTGGTTTGGGTGCATTTGTGTCTTGATTGGGTGCAAATCTATCTACGTTAGGTTTAATTTTAGATGTCGGAGAACGGCTAGTGTTGCAATTGGGTACTCCTACCTTATACCTCAAGCAAATACATCTCATGTACCAAAGATCGGTACTTTAAGGTTCTGACAACACTCATGTCTATGCTAACAGTCTCAACATACTCACCATGCTAGCTAACTACTTGAGCGACATTTTTTATGTTGTAAGTTAAGCCACATCACTACCAAGATTTTAGATTTGTAATATTAAGATTTGAAATTTACAAATCCGGTGCTATCCCTCCAAAAATCCACCTCACTTGAGAGGGCATGTCTGTGTTTTCTTGTGTAGCTACAGTGCAAAAAAAAAACCTTGATCACTACGTAGCTAAGTAGTGAACCACTTCTTGTGAGTCACTTATGTCACTACTTTAAACAACTCTATTGTTGAAAAGTCATTGTATCTTTCTTATTAACTACTCTAAGATTTAGTTTCAACACTGAAATGTACTTTTGGTTGGCTTATGTTAGTTTTATGTAATGATATTGCCGGTTTGAGTGAAGAGGATTGATTAATTATTTCTAATCAAAATTTTCAAAATTACAAATCTATTTGATAGCTTGCTACTTGTACATGCAGATGTTGTCTTAAAATTACATACCTCCTTGCTCAACTTAGCCATCCCTATTTCTCTTGTTGTAAAGGTTCAATACAATACATAAACCGAGAAATTGCAAGTTATTCTTAAATACAGAATTCAATCAAAATACTTAAGTGTTACTACGATAGTATCCATTTTTCTCCCAATCCAAACTCTGTGCTTATCCTCTCCCACTTTATCATGTGGCCCACATTTCTTTGAATGAGACACTGTTTGCTAGCAAGCAATCATAGATTTTCATCATCACGTGACCATTTTTGCTAAATGTAACAGTAGCAATGAAGGCTATTAATCTGGCTAAAATGCAATTGTGAGCAACGAAAGTTTCGCCCCATACATCAACCATACCCGGGTCAACCAAACCAAGTTGGTTGGCCTTTCGAGGGTTAAAAGAATGTGGTGAAGGTGCTTTGGGTTCATATCGACCTGGGTGAACAGACCCCTCATTGTCCCCTGCCTGGATGAATGGGATTTTAACCCTATATTGCCCACGGACGTTCTCCAGTATCTCATAATGTGCTTTTGGATGAATAGAATGACAACATTTTGATAAGTTACATCATTTTTTTATAAATTGTAACCGTACAAATTCAAATTAGATATGTTAAAGATTATATAGGAAAAGAAAACACAACAATATCACTTATGGATTGAAAAATTATAACATTTCATGAAGAGGGTGTTAAAACTGTGAAAGTGATCTGAAGTCTTTCAATCCTCTTTTCACATCTCAAATTTAAAATTGAGGATGTTAAAAAAAAATGAGTACGTAAAGTACAACATGTTTAACCCTAATCAATTTACGGCTTCTTAAAATCTACTCTACAACTTAATAAAATCAAATTTCTAATGTGATTGTTTCTCCAAGTTCTAGTATACTTGAGGCTCATCTCCAAGAGCTCTCAACACTAGAAAGTGAAGATTTGCAATGGACACCCTTGCACAAAATCTTGAATAGACAAATCATAGTCATTCATTTTCAAAATTAGATTTTTGATACTAAAACAAGACTTTGCTAAGAATAATTTAAAAAAATAACCACTTAAATTAATCTTCAATAAAAGTCAAAAAATTTCAAATTAAAATGCACAGCGGCCACATTCCGTCCCCTTGGGCGGTCTAGGGTTAACCCTAGACCGTTACACATTCATGTTTTTGGGCTAGGGTGGAAAATATCTCTAATTTTATAGGTAAGGATAAATATGATAATTTATTTCCTATTTTTGTATTGTTTAATCAGATCCTTGTTTGGGATTGTAAACTAAACCAATGTTTACAGTAGAATTCCTCTAAACTAATATGCTTGGGACTAGAGGTTGTTTGTTACATAGTGGGATAAGAAGGGGGTGGGTGGTCTTGAGACATGCAGGATATTAGTTTAGGTGATATTAGTTTAGGAGGAGTTTTATTGTAAATCCAAATGTGAAGTTAGTGTTTGGGGAGAAATTTTTACTATACCAACTAAAATCTAGCATTTCTCATACTCAGCCGGTTTTTTACTAGATTGCACCAGTGCAGTTTTTTTTGACAAATCTGTTTTTGTCGGATTCCAAAAGAGTGCATGCAATTGGGGAATAAATGGAGGGAACAACTTTCATTAGTTGTGTTTGTTGCCAATTGGTTGTTTTTCGCCAAAAAAAAATGTGCTAGATTGCACCGGATGTTTTCTGTATTTATACCATAAATAATGTGTTTAGGGTTTTGAGTGAAATTCAACCGGTGTTTGCCAGCGCTTTCAAATTCAACTTGCACTCGGTCAAAAGTGCCAAGATAACAAAAACTGCGGTAAATGTACATTTGTTGGCTGATGGAGGGTAATATACTATAGCTGTGTTGGAGGGGAACATAAGTCAAAGGACATGCCATTGGCTGTGGGTGAGCGGTACTGACAATGTTCTCTCCTTGAAATAGAGTCGCGAGCCCTATGCTAAGTTGCCGAGTAAAAAAGGAGATGGAGGGAACCAATGTGCAGGAAAAACCGGCTGCTAGTTCAATGTTACATAACATTATTAACTTTCACTGGGGGTTCTCTTTTGTTCCCTCAATATGAGGATCCTAGCAAATGCCATTAGAATACTGTAAACCGGACCAATCAGCTTGCTGAATTTATAATTGAACTCTCCCCCCAGGTATCCGGGGGAATATCCCTCCATGGGTTGGAAGTAAGGAAGCCTGGTTAACAATGTTACGTAATTGGTGGAATTGGAAAAAAATCGGTTGCATTTTGAAATTGCCAATTACCAATTAGATTTAAAATCTAAATATTGTATAATATTGTAAATTTAGAAATGTAAATTTAGAAAGATATCCGGCAAAATCTGGCAAAAGACTGGTTGAGTATTGAAAATACCGGTTTTTTTGCTGGCGAAGTCCAAAAAATTTCCCGAACACTGGAGGGAACGACGCAGTCGCCGAGAATGGAGGGAATGGTGAAAACCGGACGGATCCACATCCAGTCTCCAGCTTGCAGCATTTCGTGGCATTTTGATGCAATGCCGGTACACACTGCGTCTCTGCCATTTCTACGAACCTCCTCCGTGGTGCAGGATTGCGCGTTGCCCAGTCCTCTGAGCCAGGCTGAGGGCGTTTCGGTGCTAACTTATTTCTAGGTCCGATCTGGCGTTGTGGGGTTCTTAAAACTGGTTCCTTGACTTTCCGTAACAAGGATTTGAGTTGGGTTGCTAGATTTAGTTGACAAGAAGAAGAAGGTTTTTGGGTTTTTTGCAAGCGACGGTGGAACTAACACCCGGGCGTTGAACGGTGGTTAAAGCCAACAGAGAGAAGCGAACAACTGCTGTTCGAGATTTCGGTAAGTTTGGTGCAAGTTTTTGTCCCTTGAATCCAGATTTGGGAGCTGAATTTGAAACGGGGCGGTTTAGATTCAAGTTCTGGAGTACTGAAGTTGTAGATCTAAAGTTCGTGTGGTGATCCATAATATGAGGGTTAGTGGATTCGAGTATGAATTTTACATGGTATTGAACGCTTTGTCTTGAGCCATGTGGAGCTTTATCAGAATTGGAGAGAAGCTGTTTTAGATTGTATTTGGAGAGCATCAATCCAAAATTTACCTGAGTATTTGGCGGCATTTAATCGTCTTCTTACATAGTGTCAGTTTGTCTAAAAAGGGGTTTTTTGTGCACACTTGAACACGAGACGGTTGAGTTGATCTGGTTAGAGAGCGTGATTTTGGTTAAGTTTCCAGCATGCTAGGTTTCCTGACCTAGAATTTGAAAATGCCTGTGTCTTGGTCCTGTTTGAGAATCTTTTGTGGATTGTGCAGATTGGAATCATTACAGCTAAGCGTCGCTTGTAAAGCAAGGGTTTTGTGGTTTTAGTGAGCCGGCAGGCGCAATGTATGTACCATATGATCCTCGTGCGCACCAGGGATACAATGACCCCAAGCCAGATCATTATGCCTCGGGCTCAACATCGCATGGGATGCCACAACTGCCTCGGCCCGCTGCGGTCCATCTTCCAGCAGAGCAGTCTCATGCGCCCCCTCATCAAGGCTATGGAGCTCCACCCATCTATCCACCTGCCAATCCCTCTTCCCATGCAGATCAATACTCTCACCACAGACAGTCTACTCAATACCCCCCTGCAGCTCCGACTTACACACCCAACTATCCTCCCAAGCATGAAAAATCAGTGAAGGAAGAACGCCATGGGTATCAGTCTGTGCCCAAGCGAGATGAGAAGAAGGACAATGGCGCGTAAGTTTGACTTTTGATTACTTTTTTGTAAATTGTGAGGGCTAAATCAGTTGCTGTGATTTTGACGATCCTGGAACCCTAAATTGTGTGCATCATCGCTCATGTTGATTTATCTGTTGACAGTAGTGAAGAGGCTAAGCTTATGATCAAGCAACTGAAGGAGACAAATGAGGATCTCAAGCTGCAGCTGTCGAGCTCTAGAGAATCTACTGACAGAACAGTTCGTGAGAAAGAGGCCGTGATTGAGAAGCTGCGCAGAGATGGTGATATTTCCAGGAGCAAAGCTGCAGTGGGCCAGAAGGAAGCAGTTGCCGCCATTGAGAGAGAGTGGTTACAGAAGTTGTCGTCCAAGGAGCGAGCTAATCAGCAGCTCCTTGCCAGTATTCGGAGAGAGGCCGAAGCCAATGAGCGGAGGCTGTCCGCAAAGGAGCAGGAGACTCAACAACTGCTTGCCCAAGCTCGGAGAGACGCCGAAATCAGCGCACAGAGAGGCTCTTCCAAGGAGCAAGAGTATCAACAACTGCTTGCCCAAGCTCGGAGAGATGCTGAAATCAGCGTACAGAAAGGGTCTTCTAAGGAGCAAGAGTATCAACAGCTGCTTGCTCAAGCTCGGAGAGATGCTGAAGCCAGTGCACAGAAATTATCCTCGAGGGAGCAAGAGACTGAACAGCTCCTTATCCAACTTCGGAGAGATGTTGAGGCTAGTGAAGAGAGGCTCTCCTTGAAGGCCCAACAGAGTCGAGACCTCGTGGACCAAACTGAGAAAGATGCTGCATCCATTGCACAGCTCAAGCGTGAATGGGCAGCAAGGCTTGCACAAGCAGAACAGGAGAACTCTTTGCTGCTCGTCAGGTTTTCCAAGCTTCAATCCGATACTGAAACTGAACGTTCATCCTTGTTGGATACAAATGCTTCTCAGGAAGAAAAGATCGAAAAGTTACGGGAAGAGGCAAAACAGCATCGAGCAGAAATCGTGAAACTGAAGGACATGACAACGAACCAAGAGACGGAGTTAATGAATTTGAGGGACGAGTCCAGTAAGCTGTTAGGTGAGGTCACGCAGCTGGATGATGCGAAAAGGATTGCCCTCCAATCGGTCAAGAAAATTGAAGGAGAAAAGCGTGAAGTTGAAGAACGAGTGAGGCAGTTGAAGGGTGATTCAGCTGAGTTTACGGTGAGTTTCTTGTTCTCTCACTGAGCCCTTACTAATGAAAGTGCATAGTCATCTCTTTATTGTCTCTTGCATCTATTTAGTAGGCAATCAAATTTTCTCTTAGTATAGAGGATAGTAGACCTTAACAGTTCACCCCTTGAGTGAGTATTAGCTTGAATATAGACTTTGATGCACGTCCAGGTTTGAGCTTTTTCGGAAACAGTTGAATTTGATCATCTCAAGACATGTAGTACTCCTGCACTTTTAGAGTAAATTGTTAGTTGCATAGAGATTGTATCTTTTTATAGTTTTTTAGCTTTTTGTGTGTGTTAGGTAGTTGACCTAATCCTGAATCGGGTTGTCATCGGGGGGCCAGGCCGATATAAACGATATGAATTTGGAGAAGAAAAAGTTGTTTAAAGATATCGCTGCGTTGAAAAAGGAACTCGACGAAAGCCACGACTTGTGTGAGGAAAGGAGGTAAGCTTTCTTTTGGATCATGTGTTTTAATTTTTTTTGCAGAATGCAACGATGCATGAGTGGGGAGCTTGATGAATGAAATTCTTGTGTTGTTTTCAGTAATTCAGAATTTTAGAGCAACGTTTTTAAACCTTGTTGTCTTCGACATATTCTCTGTTGAGCACCGTAGGTACTGATTTCAAGCGGCTACAAGTGTTTGCTGTCCGCGTGATGTTATTTATATGTCATTTGTGTCGCATTGTTTTCATCTCATCAAGTTGTTTGTTTGATTTTTGGTGCGACCTTTTTTTTTGACGTGTAATCTTTCTTGTAGGTTGCGGATCGAGGAACTGGACAATGAGCAACTGCCCACACTCAACAATCAAATTGAGTTCATGTCAATGTTGGACGAAAAAGCGAAGGGCAAGGTTGTAGAGTTGGAGGAGAGGCTTGCGAAACTAGCGGACATGCTGGAAGTCTCCAGGCGTGCTCGTGACACCTTGGAACACCAGCTTGAAGAGGCGGAGAAGCGCGAGACGGAGAGCAACCGTCAAATGGCAAGAGAGAACCGAGTAGCGACAGACGAGCTGGAAAGAGTCAGGTTTGAATTGGATCGTCTCCAAGGAGACCATGCCAAGTATTTCGCAACAGTCAAGTCCGAGAAAACTGCCTTGGAGTACAGAGTTGCGCAGGTGGAAGGCACCAAGAAGGAAGCTTTGGATCGCATCTCTGCCCTAGAAAAATCACTCAAGAAAGTCACTGAAACAAGGGACAATCTTCAGGAAGAAATGGGAATTCGTGAAAACGCTCTTGAGAGAGAGATTCAAGAAGGTGATGAAGCCAAAGCTGAACACAAGTATGTCTTCTTCACGCATTTTTGTTCCTTGAATATTCTTCCCCATTCTTGTTCTCGACTGAGATTATACTTATTATTTTGTGTCTATATCTTTACTTCCAAAGGGAGTTAAGAAATGGTTCGAAAATGTGCAACGCTATGGTGCATACCCAAAGAAAATTAGACGTATGTTAAAAGTGGTAGTAGCATGTGAGGCCCATCATTCCAAAGAACAAATTTCTTGTATCTAGTCGATACGGACACTTGTTTATAGGAGTAGCTGTAGCATTCTAAGATTGCTGAATATGGTTCTTTGAATTTTGAATTATTGAGGATTATGTTGAGAAATTGCTAAAGATCATAGGAAAAGAGAATTTAAAAAGGTATTCGTTTCTTTTTGGGGTTGAGACACTAGCGATCAGCTGCGTGTTACAAGCGTTCCTATCACCGTGTGTAGCATTTTAACTTGGACTGTGCAGGTTGACTGTTCGGAAGCTGGAAGAGCAAATTTACATATTCACTTCAGCCAAAAGCACCCTCGAAGTTGAGGTTGCAGCGTCTGAAGCAAAGCAGATCGAAACTGAAGCCACGATTAAGGCCTTAAATGAGAATTACGAGATAGAGACGCAGACACTCAGGTCGAATATTGAGAAGCTGGAAGAGCAAGTTCATATATTAACTTCAGCCAAAGATACCCTCGAAGCTGCGGTTGCAGCGTCTGAAGCAAAGCAGTTCGAAAGTGAAGCCATGATAAAGGCCTTAAATGAGAATTACGAGACAGAGTCGCAGACACTCAGGTCGAATATTGAGAAGCTAGAAGAGCAGGTGTTGACTGTGACGCAAGAGAATGTCGCAGGGTCTGAGGCGAAGACGATCGAAACAGAAGGCATTCTGAAGGTACTGAACGAGGAAATCGAGAAATACAAGACGGACACTCAGACACTCAGATCGAGTGTGGAGACTCTGGAAGCCCAGATTGCAGAGTCGGAGTCAAGAAGGGCCGAAACCGAACACCTGATGCAAGCTATGCTGAAGGCCTCCAACGAGGAGATGGAGGACTACAAAATGGACTCTGAGACGCTCCGGTCGAATATGGAGGAGCTGGAAGTGAAAGTTTCTGCACTATCAACTGCGAAAAGTGCTCTTGAAGCCCAGGTTGCAGATTCTGAGGCTAAGAAGACCGAGGCTGAAAATATGCTGCATTTTGCAGAAGAGATGTTGATCGCTGTGCAGGAGGATGCGGAAAAGCACAAGGTGGATACTGAAATCAATGCCAAAGGGGGCCTGAAATTGAATGAAGAGAAGACTTTGTTGGAGGGGAAAATGGCGGATTTTGAGAAGCGAAATGCCGAATTGTCAGAGCAGATGTTGCAGCTTGGAGATCAAGTGAAGGCGTTGGAAGATGATAAGGCTGAGCTTTTAACCGAACTAGACCGCATGGATAAGACCGTTGCCCAGCACGAAGAATCGCTTGCACGGAATGATGCTGAGCTGCAGAACAAAAAGAAAATGGAATCGGAGGTGAAGGAGTTGCGGCTGGAACTGAGCCAGGCCAAGGAAGGTTTGGAGGCACTGGAGGATGAGATCGGTAACCTCAAAAACAAACTACGGGACGCTAATGGACGGGTGATGGATTTGGAAGAGGAGCGCTCGGACTTAGAGACCAGAAATGTGGCGTATTTGGATGACAAGAAGGCTGTTGCTGTGAAGGCCAGCAAGTTGGGCATGGAGCTTTGTGAGAAGGAGACAGAGTACGAGAAGTTGAACGATCGCTTCAATGAAATCAATGGTAACTATTTGGATATTGTGGCCGAAAGAGACGAACTTACGGAGACTATTAAGAATCTTCGGAAGTGAGTATCAGAACTCTCTCCTAAGGCGTGAGTTCTGATACTTACGAACCTGGGGCTTGCATTCGAAGGCGGAACCCGTATGTATATGAGACACTGGCAGGTAGACCAATGAACGTGAACGAGAGTCATTTCACCTTGTGGATAACTAATAGAAGGCCCACAGTGTGGACCTGATCCGAGTACACAGTTTACCTCTAATTTTCTGACACTGGTAGTTCTCTCTTTGGAGTGGAGGGGAGACTTGAGGTACCAATGTTGTGTGTACAATTCTCTGCTCCTATATTTGATGAAGGTTAGGAAATTGGTTAAGCTATTTTTTGGAGATTCGGTGTGCTTATTTGTATATTAAGGGTCGTTATAGATCAATAAAACATGTGATTTCCTTGTTTTTGATAGTGTTCAGATTTTTTCAATGAGATGCTATTGGAATGATGAGCAGGAATTCTAGTGCTGCATCTCTGATTCTCATGAAGATTGTTCACTGACTAGAAGTTTTGGTAGAAAGGATTCCAGTTCTAACAAACTTTAACTGTTGGTCAAACATTTTATTCTTGAATGATCTCTCTATTTTTTCCTCTCAGATTGGCGTTTGCAATTCCTCTTCCATAGACTGCTAATGTGTGGAGAGTACCAGGGTTTAAACACCATTAAGTAGCCGATAATTTTAGCGAGAAACTGGGTCAACTGACCTAGTGGAGGAAGCACAACCTATGTATAAAATGTGTATCAGAGTCACTTATCAATGCCCCAATAATTATTACCAGAAAGTTTTGCACAATGAAGCTTCCGGCATTTGGAAAGAATTTTCACTCAGTCAAGTACTTGGCGATACTCCCAGGAATGCATGAGAAGTCTTCACGGATACGTCGGAGGTGAGCAAATATTAATTAAATCTTAGGCGCACGATGGAGCTGGGATATTGACAAGTCACGGAACGGTCGAGCCAGAGTTTCCTAGTTTTTCTTTGCTACTCCATCGTGAGACAATCTTCAAGTGCGATGAGAAGTCAAATCGTGCTGTTAGTGTCGGTACACGTAGTTGTGCTTATTCGCATCCTGTGGCTCAGGGATTTATGAAAGATGTATGGTTGCAGGAAACGCAAGATCTGGATTCTAAACCCCCCACCAAGACACAAAAAGAGCTCTGCATAAATCAGCATTTCCACTACCAGTCATCAAATACGTAGCCTGGAAGCCAAGCTAAGCCAGCTCAGTCAAGCCAATCATTAAGCAGGCAAAGAGAAAGCTTTACCACAGAGTTGACATGCGCTAGTAAGACGGACAATGGCTGCGGAATTATTCACAGAGGAACTGGTGACAAAGCACATAAATTTTACAATTATTCCAGTATGCATCGAGAGCCGCAATGGACGTTGGAGCAATCCTCAGCGTGAATGGGAGCTCAGCAACAGACCATGTGAACAAGTAATCAGCTTCAACGACTTGATTCGGTATCTGTGATGTGGCCCAAGAGGATGTCCAGTTCCAGCAGAGTCAGCCTTATTGTGCAGGTATAATGATCCAGCGAGATGCTCTGAACTTCTTTGACGTCCACGTAACGGTACCGCTCGTAAGATTGTATACTTGAAGAGCCACCGGTTGAACGTTGCTAGGTTGACGAACGTTTGTGAAGATGATTCGGTTGCTAGGGCATGATCTCCGAGGGATTGGCAAGAGGTGGCTAATGAGATTGTCCATGGCTAATATGGCTACAGAGGCTTCCACCAAGAGCCATCTCGTTTCGAGAACTGTCTGCTGGATGACCATTTTGCCGTGTTCAGGTGACGTGGTTGGCTTTGGGTGCATTGTTGAAGGCGTATATGGTCCTTCAAATTCGTATTACGAGCTTGCTAGGCGTTCAAACAGTTCAGCAACTTGCTTCATTTTTGGCCGAGAATCAGGGTCAACCGCCATGCACGCCAGAGCCACCTGTGATGCAACCGAAGGTTCACCTCTTAGGTTACAGATAAAGGTCAAATCTGCAGAGTTTGTGTTCAAAGATACAGAACTTTCTCCAAAACAAGAGTTGCAGAGTTAGCACTTTACCTGCAAAGTTTCTACCATCTTGCTATGTTCATCGCTACTATCCAGTAAGCGAGGGTCGAATACCTCAGCGAGGGTTTTCTTCTCCTGAAGAGCGGAACGCATCCATGACACAAGATCCAGTTCTCCAGCAGCTTGCTGCTTGAAAGGGGACCTGCCTGTGAGGAGCTCAAGCAGCACAATGCCGAACGAATACACGTCACTCTTCTGGGTGAATCCTTTTGCATGTACTGCCTCTGGAGCTCGGTACACTTCCATCAACAATGGTGCGACCATGAGCTCTCCGGTTGGACTGTTTGAGCTTCGTCCAATTTCTGCAATTCATGCATATGCAACTCCTAAGAACATTGGCCATGTCATCCAGCAATATTTGTTACTTTTTCAGTGCAGCTACAGATTCTGGAGGGAATAGATACTAACCAGCTGCAGCTGGCGCTGGAAGTCGGGTACCGTTATCATCTCTAGTGCTTCCGAATTCCTTCAGGGGCTCTACATTAGCAAGCGTGAGCAATCGCCGCAACCCGAAATCGGCAATTCGAGCTTCCAGGAATGCATCCAGAAGAATATTGGCAGGTTTGATGTCCCCGTAGATGTGGTGTTTGGGGCCGCACTCGTGTATGTGCGCAATTCCTTGGGCAACTCCGCGTGCAATTCGGAGTCTTGCCTCCCACGTTAGAAATCCTTTCGACCTCTCGGGTCCGCCTGCAAACGCCAACTCCAATCTCATCTTCGAAAACATCAATGCTTCATCATCTTGAATAAGCTTTGAATAGACTGAAAGTGGATAATTGAGAGCAAGCCGTAGTCTAGAATCTCTGAGTTCCATTCAGCCCTCAAGTAGTGGACCACCTCCATGTGCCAGAAAAGTCATCCAATCATGTGCAATACTGGATACTCTTTTACATCAAAACGGGGTTGCATTCACATGTGTTCTCACATGTGGAAGTTGTCCAATCACATGTGAACACTTTGTCCAATCGCCCGTGTACACATCATACAAAGAATGTGCGATTAAGGAGTGTGTCATTAGAGAGGCTGAACTTGAACACGAGAGAACGAAAAGCCTTGGAGGTCTAAGGACTGTGGACTTTCCATGGAGCGGCTATGGAACATCTTCGAATAAATGAAACCTTACCTTGGAGAGCCATTTCCAAGCTGCCATTGGAGAGGTAATCATAGATGAGCAGCTTCTCATCGGTGGTCCAGCAGAAAGAATGCAAGCAGACGATGTTGGGATGGCGAACTTGGGCAATGGTCTTCACTTCGGCTTCGAACTCTTTCTGCCGCTGCTCCCCACCGGCACCTAATCTTCGAACAGCCACAACAGTGCCGTCGTCCAACACAGCCTTGTACACATTCCCCACGCCGCTCTTGCCCAGCACATACGCCGAGGCTCGAAGCAGCTCCTCCAAACCGAACGACAACACGCCACTCAGGTGCGCTAGCCCCCCCTCGCCCTCTTCCTCACCTGACATGGAGGATCCGCTCACAGAATCTCGCCACGAGCACAGGCAGCCTCGAAGCGCACTATCAGACCTTGCAAAAGTTTTCTTTGCTAGAGCCCACTTTCGCAGGAACAGGCAGAGAACGAGAGTAGCCATGGTCAGTAATCCCGCAGCCCCACAGCCGACAGATATACCAATCACAGCGCCCTTGCTCAAGCTTGACCCTGTTGCAGTGAAGCCAGCAGAAGCAGCGGATGACGACGGCGAGCATTCAGTCTTCAGAGGTGAACCACAGAGCGCCGCGTTGCCGATGAAAGCTGGTTCTCCTAAAGACCGAAAATACGAGTCATATGGAATAGAACCCGATAGATTATTGTTGCTGAAATCTATGAAGACCTTGTGGAGTTTTGCCAGGGATTGTGGGATAGAGCCTGACAAGCGATTGCTTGAAAGATTTAGAGTCCCCTGTAGCAATACAAGCATTCGGTCAGTACCTCTCGCCAATTGCAATGTACACCAGCCTTTTGAAACGGAGTTGTGGGTAATGTTCAACCATCTCTCGACGGTTCACAGGGCATCAGTCCCAGACCCAAACATTCCGTCATTCATTGTATCAAATCTTCTCAACCAGTCAATCTAAATTTCCAAGACTGGCTTCGAGCGGTTTTTCACTAAGCGTCCAGTAACTCTGCATCAGAATGCGTAAAGAGAATCACCTTCCTTTTCGCCTCTTTGCTTCTAAGGTTTCCTATCCAGGCTGTCCATCACTCTCGCCATATGAGTACAACTCTCTAGGAGCGAATGCAATCACTCGCACACGTACCCGATTTCTAACTTGAAGCCAGATTTCTGGATGCAAATCTCAACTAGCCCTACATCTGCCGATCGACTGAACAGGCATGATCGGCGTCCATGGGCACCGCACCTCCTAATTGTAAACCAATGCCCTACACTCTCTTCATGCATGGTTACACTCTTAGCCTATACACGTGTTTTCGACCATCCATGATTCGCTTTCTATAAAATTTAAATGAAAGGACAACGCAATTTCAGCGAGCAGCTGCTGCAGCGCAAGTGTAGCAAGTGATATGACTGATATCCGAAGTGTCTCTCCTAAAAATAGGCATTGCCAATGAAAGACAAAGATATTCCGCTCCTCCATAATTGCAGCATTTATGTCGCAATAATCGGTTCTCCGCATTGCAAGGAACTCCGTCCTCTGCTTTTCCATGAATAGATGACCAAGATTGTGACCAAACAATCCCCCTGGTGGAAACCGTCAGGTTCATTGACCTCGTGGATGAAACCCAGGCATCTTCAAATTCAAGGCATGTTGACACAACAGTGGCCTCTCTGGTCACATTCATTAAAACTGACTGTTTCAGAGTGCTAAAGGTGTGATTTTAACTTCCCAAGCTCTCAACTCCAATATAGATCTGAGAATTTAGTTTTGAGAGACACTCAAACTGCTCCAATTTCATGGTAATCCATTATTTCTAAAGAAGATGAGGTGATTGTGGCCGGAGTAGCTTTAGTTTATGTTCTGACGTCAATGCTCTTGATGCTGACTAAGGTTCCAGCAACACTACACCCGACAATTTTGGGTGGCGATTGATAATACCGTACCTGCAACGCCGTGAGGTTGCCGAAGTCGTCAGGAATGTTGCCATAGAAGAGATTCATAGATAAGTCGAGTCCCTCCAGGTGTGTCCAATTGGAACCTACTCCAATCGGAAGAGGACTTGCGATGATATTGTCATCAAGAAGCAGTCGTTGCAGTTGGTAGCAGTAACTGAGATCCTCGGGCAAGCCTGTAAAGCTATTGCCCCTCAGTTCCAGCACACGGAGCTGGTGCCTTGTGTTGCGAATCTCGGCTGGGATATCTCCGGTCAAAACGTTGTTCGACAGATACAGACGGGTTAAGTTGACATCTTTAAAAAGCTCCGGAGGAATTCGGCCGGTTAGCTTGTTGGTGTCCAAATTCAATGTCTCGAGGTAAGCAAGGTCGCCCAAGGACGGAGAAAGGGTTCCTCCAAGCGCATATCTAGAAAAAACAAACGTAATTGTGAAAAATGGCTAATGTCAGTGAAAGTGGCGCAATTTCAGTTGCCCTGCTGGAATCTCAGATTAACGTCAAAATTTCGGCGCTATGAAACACGTCATATTGACAAATAAACCATAAACAGCGTCATCAGTCGTCATCAGGAAAACAATATCAAAACAAGCATGGTAGTCTAAAATTCATCTCGCTAGTGTGGTGACGCACCTGGGGAGGGTGATGTCCACTACCCTGTTCTCTTGAAATTCTTCTATGGATCTACAACTGATACCGGTCCAACTGCAGGGCGTAGCTTGGGATCCATCCCAGTTTTGCAGGGCATTCTGCGGATCCGAAGTGATGGCCTTTTTGAATTCCAGGAGGGCAAATCCGTCGGAGTTCAAACCGTCTGCACTGAAAGCTTCAGCTACCAGAAGGATGAACACGACCACGGTGAGTTCCCCAACGCCAGTAGATGAGTATTTGTAGAGCTCTGGTTGATAAATGCCCCTTGTTAACACACCAATTCTCCTCTTTTGGGCAATCATTTCTGTACTCGACCCCAATCCTTGAAGCAGGTTCAGTCTGAAAGTGGTGCGAATCCCATCGAGTGCATCATCAAGGTTCAAAAAGCCCGGCTCTGTGAAAATTGTGTCCCATTCTCCTGGCAATTGAAGGTCAATCTCCTCAAACAAGAGCAAATTTGTAGAAGGAGCTAGCTTGTGTTCAACTAGATCTCAGATTCTCGCCGTCCTGTTGCTCAGGATGCGGTTCTCACTACTGTATTACATATTGAATTGGCCCGACCTGACAGCTCAATGCCATTAGGGACCCAGCTGCCTAAGGCCGAGTATTCTGGAGTCCGTGAAACTTGGTATCGCCATTGCCAATTTGCCATGCTAGTACCCCTGGCCTATAATCTTTCAGATCTATACATTATTTGTTGCAAATTGGTTGCATTTACTGACTTTAAGCTACTCTCATTTTTGTTACGGTAGTACGCCTGGCTCAACCGAATAGTCATCAACTTTGATATGATTCCACCAAGAACCCACTGCCTCCTAACCGATGTATTTCCAAATCACAACGGGATTTATGTGGATTTACGGAGCACACTCTAGTGACAGGTCTCGTTATTTCTTCCACGCTCAACGACTCCATCAAAAAGCTAATACTCTCAATCCAGGATCAGCCTGGTGACTTGCATACGCGGACCTCGAATACGATCCTATCTCGCAAGAGGCTACGTCAGAAATATCTCTAAAAACTAAATGTTGGTTACCGACATCACATTCTCGTTACTTGAGAATCCCACGAAGCCAGCGGAGTTTGAACTCTTTTATGTGAAAATGATGCGGGACGAGAGCCAATGATCTCGAGTCTCCTGCAAGCCGGTCGTTGCTGAATCATGAAGCAGCACAATCATGACAAAGCTCAAGTATTGAAGCAACAACAAGAAAGCGTCGAAACATATCCACGAGTCGTGTTTTGTGGAGTGGACAACGATCAGGACAGGTCTACTTTCACGTGGTGTCAGATTTCGGCTGAGAATTCTGCAAAAGTGGTCACAAAAGAATCTTCGTCAGCTACTAGTTCAAAATGGAAACGTTTGACATTCTAACGACTTGGTGCATTTCTGACAGCCCAGACAGCCTGCAATGACTAATTATTGTTGTGAATTCTGTCTTTTGTTCAAAGCAGCAACAATCCAAGTATGCTACTGTTGCAAACTCGGTAGGCCACATCAATTTCCCGTGGAGTATCAAAATCATTCTACACTCATTTTATTGAGGACAAGGCAAGTACTGTTCTTTAATACTGCGAGATGATTGCACGTTTCTGGAGTCTGTGCCGAAGATCCATTATCCAGTTGAATTCCTGCCTCCACTGAATTATTATTTAGGTTTAGAAAATTTGAGCATTTGAAGAGCTTGCCAACGTGGAAGCAGGCTCTTACGATCTGGGTGCAGGAGAACATGTAAAAGTTTGTTTTTAGCAAGCCTGAGTGGGTCGCTGTCAGTGATACCATCCATCTCAAGAAACCTCCGGTCTCTTACCTCCACCAACCTGGTATGGGCCTGGTATTCTCCAGCAACACGGAGGATTCTCGAAAGTTTTACTACTTTTAATTGACATTTGCCAGTGCCATCGTTGTTACTTTGGGTGAGATTCGGCTGTTGGATGCAGAAACGGACAGCACAGGCGGATGCATAAAACAAACTGCACAGATGGACATGTCCTTCTACTCTTGCTTTTTAGAACATTTTTAGGGTTTTTGGTCTTTTATAGGAAGAATCAAATTATTATTTTTTGTTTTTACTACTTGATATGACTTTAAATCCACGTTTTGACTTCATGTTGACAACAATGAATGTCACTAGCATGTACAAAGTTTTAAAAAAATTATCATTTTTTGAAATCAACTATGAGTTCACTTGAGTACATCAAACAAACAATCATGAGCTCAATTTGACACTTTGGGCAGACAGGCAAGCAGACATATGAGCTACCCAATATTAAAACTGCATTGGCCTAGTGCAGTCTTTTCAATAGTAGCACAATTCAGCAAATAACCTGAATACTTTAAAGCTTCGAACAATATGAAAACTCTCAGCTTTAAAATCGAATTGTTAGCTCATTAAGGCGTAAGCAGTGTTTTTCAGCAACTTGGTGCTATTCATGAAGATCACAATCGAGACCACTGATGAAGTGATACTGAAGTACTAAACGACAATTTGGCATGTGTAATGATTCTGCAAGCCTGGCATGAGTCGAAATCACTGCAATTGACAACTGACAACCTGTGCAGTTGATGAAGGTGTGTTCAGGACTTCAGGTTACGTGCCTTGCGCAAGTTCTTTTCTATATCTTTAGCATTTTCTAGCTCGAAAGCAACACAAAATTTTGTGCAGGAAATGCTCTGCAGAGAGTTCTTTAGAACTGTATTAACCCCTGAACGTCCAGGCGGACGAAAAAAGTCCGCAAGTTCTGAAGAAAAGAATCTGTGTTACAGAAAAAAGTCGTTTTTTGTCTAATTTTTTCTAGAAGTGATCATAAACAATTAAACACATGGTTCATCATGAAAGGCAAAAAATTATTTTACTTGATACATTCATATTTTTAAACAACTTAAATTGTAATAAGATTCAAAAATACAGTGTTAGGTCCCAAGCTGCCCTTCTTGCAATTTTCATGAGGGTACCATGTACTGTTGACTTCCGCAATTTTAGAAAATCATATTATAATTACTAAGCACTTAGGTGAACAGTGTAAGTACTGTAGCTAGGCTGGTCACGGTGACCAACTTGGCGTTTAAGGGTTAATGAGTGAATGAAATTGCCAAAATGCTCCCAAATCAAGATGGTATGGATATCTTTTGAATGAATATACGTCATTTGGGTGAATAAATGACATATCATCCATACTCTACATGTTTCATCCATAATTGTGAATGTAAGTTGCTTGCTCATTGAAGATTGTAACTTACATAATTGCACTCCCTTGGAAATTGACCTTGGGGAGATCACTCCTTGTAATTTTATGGTTTACACATGAGTTAAGGGTATTTGATGTAAGCATATTTATCTAAATATGGTATTTAAGATGGCCGTACTTCAAGAATAGTATCTTTAACCCTTAAATGACCATAGGGCTTAGAATATGCATTGCTATATAATTGGCATTTGCTACCAATAAGAAGTTTTAATTTTGGGATCTCAACGGTACCTCACTAGAGCCACTTTGATCTACTCCCTCTGTCCCAATATGGAAACGTCCAAATTAGAGACATTTTTTGTACCACTAAAAAGCTCCCTTTTGCTGATTTCAAACTTTGAGAAAGCATTTGTCATGTTCAAGATTTCATGTGGGCAAGTTAAATAATCAGGGAGCATTTATCTCCTAGCAAGCTTGGTCTTACCCATATGATGTACTATTGTTGCAATCTTTAAATCATCAATAATGAAGAGCTAGCAACGTGCACAAATATGGTACTTTTTTGCATGGGATTTGGGTGCTTGAATGGCAATATCAAAACTAGAGATTTTGCATACATTTGGTAGGTGATATATTGATTCTAGAATGCATGTGTCACTAGCACAAAGACTAAAAACATAGTTAATCCTGTACCAAGAAGCATTTTGGATGTTTTTGAAAGGGGCATATGGAGTATTCTCCAACTTCTTTGTTGATCTCAAATGTAGTAGAGGTGTGAATCTATGCCAAATACAAGAAAAACACCTTGTATTGTACTAGTCACAGCGGCACTCTCAAACGTTCAAACGTTAAACAACCATAGGGCATAATATACACGCTGATAAATTAATTGGCATTTTCTACCAACAAAAAAAATTAATTTGGGATCTCAAGCAGCTTTACTAGAACATTATTGAAACACCATGTTAAGTAAAGGGAATTGATATGTGCACACCGGGGGGTTGATATTTGCACACCCCCCTGCCAGGTTAATTGTAGATTTCTACCATCCAAAATCTGAATTTGAGAATTTTGAATTCAAATTTGGACTAAGAGACCATGGTTTATTCTAGAACCATAAAAAAGTTTGCAATTGAACAACAACCAATGAAAAAATTTATCTTTTTTACAAACAAAAGTAAAAGTAACACTTTTTCCACTAACTAAGCTTTTTCACTAAGTGTTATTTAATTACAACTTTTTTTAATGGTTCTAGAGTAAACCATTGTCTCTAAATCCAAATCTAGATTCAAAATTCTCAAATTCAGATTTCTAGTGGTAGAAATCTACAATTTATCTCTAGAGGGGGTGTGCACATATCAATTCCCTAAGTAAATTGGGAAAAATATGCAATTTTGGCACTTTTGGTTTTGTGTTTTTTGAAGAAGATTCATTGAATGCACTTTAAAAAACATTTAATTCTAAAATCTCATAATTTCTTTTTTTCCCAATTTACTTAGTATAGTGTCATTGATCTATAATCCAATTTCTTTGTTGATCCTATATGTAGTAAAAGTGTGAGTTTATTCCAAATACAAGAAATTTATCTTGTATTTTACTAGTCACAATAGCAAACTTAGACATTGAAAGGTTAACAGTCAATATGTTACAACATAAAAATTATTCAATTTGAAAGGCACAAAATTTTTTAGGGAATTGATATGCGTACCACACCTTCTTGACTATCCCACCACACCCCGGGGTAAACTTTAGATTTCTACCATCAAAAAGCTGAATTTGAGAATTTGGAATTTAGATTTGGACTCAGAGACAGTGATTTTGTCTAGAAAAACACAAAAAAATTATTGAACAACATTCAATGAAAAAGCTTATCTTTTTTATAAACAAAAGTAAAAGTTATACTTTTCTCCCAAGCTAAGCTTTTTCATTGGGTGTTGTTCAATTACAACATTTTCTTATGGTTCTATACAAAATCCAAGTCTCTTAAGTCCAAATCTGAATTCCAAACTCTCAAATCAACTTTTTGATGGTAGAAATCTAAAATCTACCCCAGGGTATGGTGGGATAGTCAAGAAGGTGTAGTATGCATATCAATTCTCATTTTTTTATTGTGAAAACATAATAAAATTTTGGTTTGGACATTTGTAGATTTAGATTACAACACATCAAATGATCATATGTTAACTAACTTCCAAAAGTCTTTGAGGCCTCTCCAAATCAAGCGCAAACAAGGAAAATTTAGTAAAGGGGTCTGTACAATTGGTGTCCCTTCCACTTTGTTTTTCTTATCTTGACTTGATTTGAAGAGATCTCTAAGTTTTTTGAAAGTTAGTTAACATTTGATATGTTGTAATGTAATTCTACAGATGTTCAAACCAAAACTTTGTTGCATTTCCGTAATAAAAAAGTTCATGCCCTTCAAATTGTATAATTTTTAGGAAAATTTTCATGGATACCTTTGACGTTTGTAATAATTTCATAAATACTCTTGCGTTTTCAGAAACTTCTCAAATACCCTTGGACCAAAATTTTCAAGTGTTTCTTCTAATTGTGCATGCCACTTTCCTTCTTTGTGTGCATGCACAACAAGAAAGAATTAGTGTGCGCACAAAAGGAGAAGGGAAGTGACTTGCACAACAACAAAAATGTTTGACAATTTTGGTCCAAGGGTATCTATGAAATTATTGCAAACTTTAGGGATATCTATGAAAATTTCTCTAATTTTTATGTTATGATCTATTGACTATTAAAAAATCAGGCTCAATATATCAGGCATGTTTGCCGGGTGGATTAAGGATGCTTTGAATCAATGTTAGGGGAGAAATTTTAGCTTCACCACTTGAAATCCAACATTTTCCAATTTCAGCTAGATTTTCACTAACAAGCATAGGTAATTTTTGTAATTGCAAACATACTAACTATATTTAGACTTTTTGAAAAACTGGACTAATTTTTTAACCGATAATTTCAAGTTGCAACAGGGTTTTTGCAATTTCTACCAGCTATCACTACACTAACCGCCGGTTCTCCTTGAACCCTACTCTAAATTCTCCCTACAGGATGATGGTTTTAAAAAGGGAGTGACTAGGCGGATACACCCTAGTTGCTACGCAGACACCCCCCATTGCCAAACCTATTAAATTTGAGATTATTATTACGTGAAAATATGAAATAAAATCAAACCAATACTTTAGCGTACATTTGCTTGAACAAGCGGTGCAATTATACAACAAATGTGCCTCATTTGTGACACGGTCGGGAGTCAAACAATAAATGAAGGGAGCAACTAGTTTAACTCCTAACCTTGTCACAAATGAGGCAAGTTTGTTGTGTATTTGCAATACTTGCAAATGCAAATGTGCACTAAAGTATTGCTTTGATTTTATTTCATATTTTAGCACAATAATAATCTCAAATTTAATAGATTTGGCTATGGGGGAGTCTGCCTAGCAATGGGGGTGTCCACCTAGTCGCTCCCTTTAACCCTTAAAGGATGGATGGATCACCATGGCTTGCCCTGTCTGTAGATTTCTACAGTGTTTTGCACATGGCACCAGTAGTATTGTTTCAAAAAGTTGGAAAATTCAACAGTGCATGATGCCCTCATGAAAATTGCAAGAAGGGCAGCTTGGGAGTTGACACCATGTTTCTAAATCTTATCACAATTTGAGTTACAAAAATAAATGAATACATCTCAAGAGGTAGTTTTTTGTCTTCTATGATGAACCATATGTTTATAATGACTTCTGAAAAAAATCAGATGAAAAATGACTTTTTTCTGAATCACAGAATTTTTTTCAGAGCCGGAGGACGTTTTTCGTCCTCCTCGACGTTTTGGGGTTAAAAACAAGTTCCTCGATAGTTCCTAAAAGTGCCTCGAAAGTTCAGGAAGTTCATGAAGGCGGAGATAGGGGAATCAATGGCCTTTGCCGTTTTGGTGGCCTTCTATGGCCGTGGTCGGAAAACTTTCAATGGCAGTCCTGAATGTTGGTCGCATTCTGTGAAGTGCTAGCACCCAAATTCGCCGTAAGGGTTTTCGTGGATGTGGTTGTTCTTCTTCTTCTTGTCGGAGAACTCAGCGGATCATCGCAGTGACGAGCTCAAAATCCCGTCGCTTTGCGAATTTCCGTTTTCTCTCCGCAACGACTGCAGCACCGTATTGTTGGTAAGTGTTGTAGTATCTCTTCTCGCATTGAAGCCAGCGTTAAAAATTGCGGAGCAGGACTCTTTGTTGTTCGATATGCGCGACCTGTGACGGGTTGTTAGGTTTGATCAAGCTGAAAATTTGCCAGTTTCGCGCAGGTTCTCAGGTCCTGGAGCTATTTGCTTCGTTTAGTTTTTGTTCTACTCTGTTTTGTTTGTTTATATATTCTGTGAGTTAGAGTACTTATTTCGGAGGCTATCCCTTTGTTGTATATGCAGAGACAGTTAACAGCGTAAATTTGTAAAGCATGTTGTGAAAGCTGTTCAAATTTGATAAAATCGCGACACCTGTGATCAGTGCAATTTTGAGAGCTTTTGTGTCATGTGTTTCTTGTACAATGTTTCCGTCCTAATATTCTTAGTTAATTGACCTAAAAATTTCATGGTGTGTTTTTCTCATTTACATTGCAACGAACCGAATCTTATGGGTTAAGTCTCTGTTATTTTGGAATTAGGTTTGAGAAAAGCAGTCACTTGAGTTTTCAAGGACATGGCAGATATGGCCGATGGGGAACACGGTACGGGTGGGTTTACTTACACTCTCTTGATTCAAAGTCAGTGCCGATTGCTCTGCTAATTTCGTGACATTAATTTTCTACTGTAAACCCAACATGTTGTGTCTCTGGAGGTCTAAAGTCCTATTGTTGTCGATCTTGTGGTGTGTTAGAAATGTGCTATTTTGTTTTCCGTTCTGAATGTGATGGAAGAATTACTAATTTCTAGTTTACGTTTTGCAGCAGATGGGCATTGCACCACTCCAGCTAACACTGATGCGCAAGGTAATGTCGAACCCGAGCTGTTGTTGCTGACTGTTGTCGCTCCAGGTCAAGTTTTCTTCGTCACTTACTATTTGGTTGCCATTGCCTATTTCTTTCGTGACGATGTTCTTAACGGTTGGTATATACTCCCTCTGTCCCTCTAAAAGCGTCCAAAGAGCTTCCTTACAAGGGATTAACTGTGTTTTTAGTCTTTGTGCTAGTGACACATGCATCTTAGAATCAATATACCATCTACCAAATGTATGCAAAATCTTCAGCTTTGATGGAGCTGCGTGGGTATCCAAATTCCATGCAAAAAAGTACCATATTTGTGCATGTTGCCAATTCCTCATTATTGATCATTTAAAGATTAGTAGCAACAATAGTACCTCACGTGGGCAAGGTCAAGCTTGGTAGGAGAGGATTGCTCTCTAATTGCTTAACTTGCCCCCATGAGATCATTGAACATTGCAAACGCTTTCTCACCATTTGAAACCAGCAAAAGGGAGCTTTTTAGTGGTACAAGAAATGTATCTGATTTGGACGTTTTTAGAGGGACAGAGGGAGTACTATCTCAGGGAGTGACACACAAGCTTTGAGGCTGATAATTCTTGGAATGTATTTATTAGTGCAAACTCTGATGCATACTTCTGAAAGAGGACACCCTGCGAGGAGCCATGTTAGTTTTGCTGAGACTAAAATGGTCAGTGAATTTGTTTGTTTGAGGTTGTAGTCAGGATGAATGTCCTCTGACTTGTGCTTGTCGCTATATTTTGATTTTCAGGCGACAACGGGCCTATGATGGACATCAATAAAGGATTGGATTCAGTGAATGTTCCAAAGAAAAATACGCCGCTGGAAGTACTGCCCCATGTTGATTCTTCACATGATGATTTCCTGGCAAAAGGAAAGGTATGAAACAGACTCTTTTTTCCCTCTTGTCAAATCTTTGACACTGCTCTAGTTTTCTTAATTGATACGAGATTGTAATTGAAGCAAAGATACGTGGATTACATGATAGCAATTAAGTTATAGACACGGGTATCAAAACAAATGCAAGTGGGTGCCAACCTTCATAGGCATGGCCTTGATTGCTGCTTCTAAATGTAATCCCAATTACAAAAGGGTTAACATACGTGGGAACCAAAATCTAATCCTTCTTATACTTGTCATTCTTAGTACCTAGTCTTCAAAAACCCTAGTGCAAGATCTAGAAGATCGTGATGTGTTTGTCTCGCCCTTAAATTCTCAGCTGTTTATTTTCAAAACGCGAAGAGACTGCAACAACCAAAATGCAGTGTTGCACTTTTATCTCAAGGGTCAGATTTTGCACTTGAATCCCATTAGTTGAAAATCTTCGAAGTTAGAATGTGTTATGAAAGGGTCGATTTTATGGGTTCTAGTCCTGCTCCCTTGAGCATCTTCAAAGTCCCGCATTGGCACCATACATGGCAGCATATCAAATAACTTCGGAGTTGTGTCGGTATTTGTTCATGCCTGAGATGCCCTGCATCGATCGACTTGTAGTCGTAGATTAGTAACCCGCCGTTTTCTAATAGAGTCTGTTGTTTCTCATCGACAGGAACTGCGAGGCCCACCATCGAATCTGGCGGCGTTTGTTTGCCGCCATGTGGGAGGACCAGGGAAAATGGTTTTTCTGATTCTTTATCAAATAATGCATCTTCAGAATGTTGGAAGTTCCCAAGTACTCCAACGCCGACTCAAGAATATTAATTACACTCAAATGATTAAGAGTTTTATCAGAAAGCATCGGGTTTTCACTTTGGATGAAGTCATCTCCGAAGTAAAGGATGTAGCGTTTCTTCAGCAACTTCTGGACGACATATTGAACATTCAAGAGTTCGGTAATATTTTTCCACTGTCTTGTTTTCAATGGCCGATTACTCTTTTTCTGTTTCAAATATATAGAGCAAATGTGGTCAGACTCGTTAAAACGACCTGTTTCATTGCGCCAAATTTGTGACATTCAAATGCTCGCATAGATTTGAAATTCCTTGAAACTTCGCCGTTTTTATTAAATATCTCATCCAGGTGAAATTCTTTAAATAAAAGTCGTACCAGATGCGGTTTTAAGGCATTTCATTGCTGCCTGCCTCAAAATATAACTAGCTTTCAAACAAAAAAGGTTACAAAACCCAAGTACCCATAGGAATTCAAGATATTCCCTTTCCTGGGTATTCGGAATTGGAATAAGACAGACGACATAGGATTCTCAATTGTAGCACATACTGGTCTATACCAGATGTATACCAGCGCTGATTCTGGGAGCTTTGTGAATTTGAATGTCCCGAATGTGGCACTCCGAACAGGCCATTCTAACAAGCATGACCATCTCGCCAGAATTATGTAGCCAGTTGGATTTGGTTGAATGCACTTTCTCTTTAATGGTCTTGATTTGTTTCAACTGCATGCAATTCATGAACTGAACTCACCAACTCTTTCTTTGTGTGTAGATGCAAAGAAAGACACTACACCTCGTTTTCTTTCGAACTCAACCCCTGGGGGCGTACCTCCCGACCCCTTGCTTGAGGCCTTGGTAGCAGCACCACTGTCTTATTGGCGTCGTGCAAGTGCTAATGACATACCTGCCCGAATTCCTCATCGATGAAGAAGCTGTTGAAATTACAGTAACATGGCGTCATGACGTGGATGCCAGATTATGACATGGAAAATACTACTTGAGTGTTTAGGTGCAGTGAGTACCTACTGCATTTATTTAGTAAACAAAGGAATGCTCTTGTGGTGAAGCACTGTGTATGTACTAACTCCCGAGCTCTCGTAATCCTCTTGAATAATTCCCACAGAAGCTGGCTGGCGAAAATGATTCTCTAGTTCATTAGAAGCAGTGATGTCAATGTCTTTCTTCTGTGGCTCTCGTTTGAGGCATGTCTTCTGGCGATTGCGCCTGGTCCGAAGCTGGTGAGAATTGCAGTTCTATGTGGTATCAGTGTATTGGTTGTGCGCTTTGTTTTAAAGATTGGGGAATTAGCATCTCAACGTTGATATTATACTGCGGATAAGTTCGATGTAATACTCCCCAATTTGCACAAGTGGAGTTGCTATGAGAGCTGAATCAGCATGCGTTCTGTTCCTCTGAACGAATGGGCAGGTATTTGCTTCTCCCTTGAAATAAATGTGCGCCAGTCTGTACGATACAGGACTCGGAGGAGAATATCGCGCTTACGTTAGATTGAATACTAGTGTTGAAAAAGTGTAGTACAGCTTGATAGAAAGATCTGAGAGTCTAACTGGCCATAGAAGCTAGACAGAAGTGAGAGATACATCTCCTTCACCCACAGAGCACTACCAATGGACCTCTTCATATTCATTAGCATGTCATACCTATAAACATGTAGGGACTACTACTAGATATATTGTACATCCACAGCAATGTAACCTTTTGATCTTCTAGCTACTAATGTCCTATGATATTCTATCTACCACAAAATCAATGGACTTTAAATTAATCAAAGTAGTGTTCAGAAAATATCTAGTATGAGATGTTTGCACAAGTGAATTTCTGAGAAGGATTTGTTTGGTGGAGATCCACAATCCTTGCTTGCTGGCGCTCCTCAACGGACCTTCTTAACAATCCTATTCCTCTTTTCTTTTCCTATTCTCTAGGGTACAGCAATGCTGGTAAGCCTGTTATTCTTTTCTTTTCCTATTCCTTGGGGGGCAATAAGTGAGTTGCGAGTGCAACACGTGTTCCTGGTCACACCAAGTGCACAATTGTCCTTTGCTGTCGCAGATCACCGCATCCACTGAGAGAGCCCAGTCTGTACCCTAGAACCTTTTTTGGTGGAGGTTGGAAACATAGTGCGGGAAAAACCGGCGGCTAGTACATTGTTAGCCGGTGGAATTGGAAAAAAACCGGTTGCATTTTGAAATTGCCGACAAAAAAACCGATTAGATTTTACTAAAAAATATAAATATAGTATATTGCTATGTGAATTTAGAAAAATATCTGGCACATTTTGGCATAAAACCGGTTGAACACAGAAAATGCCGGTTTTTGGCTGGTGAAATCCAAAAAATTTCCTGAATACTGGTTGGAAATCAAGTGGAAATTGAGTCCCATTGCAAAAAGAATGAGAAAATAAAAAAAGTTTAATACTGGGACATTCAGTAGATGAGCCACTAAGTACTTTCCAGCGTAGGTTGTTTTTGAACACAAGTTTTAGAACTTGAAGTTCATATACATGCCTGGTAATCGACGTCAAATCGAATGGCTTAATCCAATGCACTGGTTCAGGCCTTGCTTAGCGTTTGTTGCCAAAGGTACTCTGAACTTCGTCTGCAGAAAATCATGCGTAGAAGTTGCAAGTGCGGCATCTGACTCATGTAATTTGTCATGGTTGAACTTGCAAGAGTTGCTATAAAATTTATCTGAGCTCAAGATGTAAATGTGTCTTATATATGACAGCCGTTGTTCATTCCAGTCTTTATATTGAAACATTATTTTTCTGGTGCTACCATCAGAGCTTTTATACGGGTATTCATCTGCTATTTGCTTGAAAAAATAAAACAAAAGCAAACAAGGTCAGCATGCTGCAACACAGAACTCTGGTGACCATAATATATACGTTTTCGAGCAATAGGCTCTTGCTCCATCTGCTTTTATGAAGAGAAAAGAGGTTAGCATATGTCTGACCAGAGCATTTATTAATGCTCTTATATATACATTTCATGTCCCAAACACAATTAATAGGCATACTCAAGAACGGCTATGAGGCCGCAACAAGTGTCAAAAGCTTACAAAGTCTGTTGCACCTAATCTAACTTCAAGTACTGGTACTTCTTCAAGCCACTTAAGAACTTAAAAGATGCGCTCAGAAAACTGATCCTCCAGCCTCTAAGTTAATCCTTTATAAGCTCTGTGTGCAAAACCTTGCAAATCACTACTACGAAGGTCAGTACCAACCTTCAATGGCTTTATTACTTTTTACGTGTCAAGTAGGGCAAATTGCACCTGCAGCTTCCTAATTCGCTGCGGAGCAGTCGTTACCATTGATGTCCTTATTAAAGAAAAGGCTGCAACGTGCACCATGACAATCAACGTAACTGCCCTCTATCTAGCAAAGAAAAATTATTTCGTTACCTACAATTTCAACTCAGAGCAACAGAGCTATTTGATGATCTTAACCCCAAACACGAACAAATGTCTTGACCTTACAATTATTTTTGGCCCTTCACCTCCCGATGCATTTCAATGCATCCAAATTCCTCCATGTGAACGCTGTACCTCCTGTAACTCATCTTCCAAAGGCTGTACCTCAGCCAAATCCAACTTCCAAACCTTCTTGTTCAACATGTGGGCACCATGGCATTGCATGTCTTCTGAGTATAAACCCCTTCAGCTTGACTGCTCCAACAATTCCAGTAATGCTGTAAATCCAAGATCCGTAAAAAGAGAGGGAGGGAGAGAGAGGCTTCCACTTCTTAACTAATCAGCACGAGACTAAGTCGTTCCCATTCCCTCGACACTAGAATGTAAAGGTACGGGTTGTATGGGAAGAACTAGTTGCAAGTTCACGCAAGTCACACAGAAACCAATAATAAAATCAAGCGGATATGTCTGCTCAGCTGATCTCACAGGTGTACTGAGCTCATAAGACCAGCATCAGTGAGGCCTGCCTCGTCGGAGGAACAAGCAGCTTGTCACGCATGCTGGCCATGCGGCGGCTCAGACGGATGCCCCTGGAACCCAGGTCCACAGGTTATAGCTGGAGGTGTTCAGGTTGTGGGGTGGCTCAACGGCGTCCGGTGTGTCGCAGGTTTTGCCTCGTGGGTGAAGGGCCACGATGGGCTGAAGGCAGAGCGGGCAGGTCAGCAGACCTCCCACACAAGAGAAGCAAAACAAGTTGTGCCCACATGGCTGCAAGCACGCAAGCCCACCAGCGTTGCATCATCAGTTCCATTCCTCCCCAAATCTATACAAACGTACTCAAAGCCAAGCAGAAATTCAGGCATCGGAAAGGGTTGTTGCTGGAAGAAGGCAAAGTGTTCATACCACAAGGTGAACGCAGGCCGGCTGCTCAAGGCAAACAATACAGAAGCTGTCTCCCACGTCTTCTTTCAAGGGCGACGCTTCGTAAAAACTACTTTCTGGCGTCTCTCGAGCTGCGGCAGCCCACTCAAAGGAGGGTAAACTTTCGCGCAGAAAATCGTAGTGAGGAAAATCAAAGGGCGTGCACGGTGCAGATTCCCACAATATACAGTTACTATCCATATCGGATCTGTCTGAGTCCGGCAGTGGACTTGGGAGCGGCAAGCCGCCATCGCCAAAAAAGAACAAGCTGGGACCCAATTGAAATGCCGGAGCTGCTTCTTGGCGACTCGCTCTGCTCGCTGGGCTTCCGGTCTCTAACCAGTGGCTGTTGTTGCTCTCCGACTGATTGTGCCTGGAATTTGCTGCTTGCGTCTGGCCATGGTGGTGGTGATGCTGCTGCAAGGTGCCGTTGTCGTTTTTGGTGGAGTTGTTGCTGTTCATTGACCGGTTGCGCTGCAGGAGGTGCTGCTCCAGGCGAACCTGGTGCAATGCTTGCTCCAAAGACGCAACGGATTGTTGCAGGCCAAGCTCAAATTCCGATGTGCACTCGTGAGAAGGCTCTAAATTTGAACTTTGTAACCCCGTTAGCTGTCTCTCGACCTGCAGACACAAGATCAAGAGTTGTGAGTGCTTGTCCTCTTATTACCGTCTCTACTCTTGTGCTGTTCTCAAACATCTGTAGGAGTACTCTTAATGTCTGGTTCGTGAAGTCATGGCCAGCCATCTATAACCCTTGTTTTTTAGGTCACTGGAGACTAAATGCTGGGGGTCAGGGACACATTACCTGGGGTTGCCAGTCAAAGAAGGCATGCGATTGATGCGCAACGTCGACATGGTCCTGATTGTGGCCATCCTTTGTGTTCTCTCCATTCAGAATCTGCCCCTGCGTGTACAATAATGAACCCCACTAGGTTTGCGACACTGATTTCGATTATCCGTCTATGGAAGACAGACATTAAGAATATATCTCCATGTCAAGAAACATCTCATCAGACGTGATCGAACAAAAGGAAATTGAAATGTTTGTCAAAAGCTCTCAGCTAGGACCAATGCTATATTTCAAGTTGCAAGTACTTTATTGAAAAGACCTATCACGAATGTGGAGATTATTCTCTATAGCTCGACATGTGTTCTTTTTGTTAGGGAATATCCAAAGTGATCTCCTCACAAAATGTAGGATTATAGAGGAAGCGACACACGTACCTGAGATGCTTCAAGCAGAGACATATGAGCTTGCTGCTTCTGTTGTTTAGCAGCAACTGCCTGCACCTGCTGTTGCTGCTGCTGCAAGTGTTGCAACCAGAGATGGTGTGGAGCAATCGGGGCCGAGGTTGCAACAGGGCTTTTCAGCTGTGCCCCTGGCGACCCATCGTCTGCTTGGCGAGATGCCTCGTTGCTGCTATTTGCAAAAGCTTTGCGAGGCGGGGGCTGGTAGTAAAACTCCACGCCATTAATAACATGTTCTCGTTGCACAAATTCTCCTCGGCGCTTGCACTCGCAAAGATCCTTGTACTTGGCCACAGCTTGCTCGATCAATGCGACTGCTGCCTGGACGACGGCCTTCTTGCCTTGGATGCGGAATAGCCGAATCGGCACTGAATCCGGCCTGCGTGCAACGCTACTAACATTATTCAACCACACCATGGAAGTCGTCTCTCTATGCGAAATTTGCTACATCAGAGCTAGAAAAAGATACAAAACAATAATTTATACGTTTCTACAGAACATCTGATTTATGTTTTCCCCTCCTCACCACAACGGCAACAATTAGGGGAGAATTTACGTGAATACCTGCAAGATTCAGTCCACGATTGTACGATTGCGCCGGTGACTTGCCCTATCAATCTGGCACTGATCCCTCTTGCTCCAATCACAAACCCCGCTGCCAAGAGGGTCACTCTCATTAACGCTTGTGTATCGGCTGCCTGGTAGATAGTGCTCACCACGCGGTGGTCCTCGGAAGGCAACATGGGTTGTCCACCAGCTCCAACCTGCACATCCGCTAATGTGCTGCCACTTCGAGGTCCTCGTGCAAGACGACGCCGACTCTCAACAGCTGCTCGCATACTCTGCTTCGGATGTTGCTTCCTTGTTGCAATAGCGCTCTTACCCCCCTGAATCTCCAAAGATTACACAATATTCATGAACTTTTGCCGGGGGACACCCTCTCCAAGCGACAGAATTAGCAAGGATTGTATGCTGGAGAATTGATTTCATGATTTGACCGACCTATTGATGAAGATGGGGTCGAGAGAAACTCTTTCTTAGCCCAAGTATGAAAATTATGAAACGAGCTCCGTGCACCTTTTAGCTTCGATCGACTACATGATCGCAACCCTTAGTTATAGCAAAACTAGTTGCTGTTCTTACCCAAGACCAGATTATGCCATGGCTTCTGTGGTCCCTCTTGTCTTTGGAATTCAGAGGCTTAGAAAAATCCCACGGTGAATTAGGAAGACCATTCTCAATGTCTGCTGGAAGCTGCTGCAGTTGACAAGGAAGAGAATCGCCGGGAGAATCGGCTTCGTCAGATCCTTGTAATTTGAGCCTCCGCAGATGATGTTGCTGGCGATCGACCCGTGCAACAGTGTCCTGCAGGCAAGAGGGGGAGCAAAATGTTCATGTGTAAGCCACAAATATCACCAACTAAATTATACACGACCGCTTTCTCCACCTTTGGACCCACACTATCCGATCTCGTCCACAGTGGCGGATCAAATCAGAACAGAGATGGCAGAAAACAACAAAGGTAGCACTCGTTAATCGGAGGCATAAGGAGGGGTCTCACTGGAGATTTGCCTTAAACTTTCTATGAAGTAATCAAGAATCACTAAACCAATCAATGGGACCGCTGCCGATCCCTATGATGAATTCTAGTGAGAGTCTCGAGCTAGAAGTAGTTTGAAATTCAAACAAACAACATCCTCTGTGTAAATGAAGCAATTGGGAATGCTTGTTTAAAAAGGCAACCCTGTAGCATCAAGGACTAACTTGATGAAATCAAATGACAATTACTCAAAACGCAAATAGAACCCAGAATGGATTCCCTTGAGAGAGGCAAAGAACATGAAGGAGCTGAGGGGACACCTGACGCCGCTGCTGCTGCTGGTCTTGCCCCTCGAAGCGACCACGCAGCTTGAGAGATCGTGCAGCTTGCACTCTACGCTGCTGGGCAATGTCACGTTTGCTCTTCTTGAGAGACCAGCCACAGTCGGATGCGCTATCGTGGGTGGTGGTAGTAGTACACGCAGTCGAGCCAGACTCCATGGATCATCATCCTGAAGAGCTCCTGTACTTTTTCCCCTGGCAACAAGTCACAAGCTGGAAATGCTTCACCATAATATATTGCAAAATTTTCTTCATGTCCCGTAAATGCAATCAAGCGGTTCACCGGTACCATCAACTTAACTCCCAATTGACCAGTTGCAACACTCAGATTAACTTCCTTCCTTGTCACTCCAGTCGTGCTCCGGCAGACAACTGTTCGTGAGCTCCGAGTTTCAGGCAATTAATGCCTGTGGCACGTTGGGCGCGGACTGAAAAAGTGCACATTGCGCTCTAGCAGCAGAATCAATGTGGTAACTGTACGTAAACTATCGCCATCTCCATCGTTGCGTCGCTTCCAAGCTACGTGCTTAGAGAGGAACTGGAAAACTGTCAGAGTCCCAATTACCTTAAACCACGCCAGTCTTTGGGGCGGAATTTCTGCTCTAAATGTCTACTAGCGTATTGATATCCCAGCTGGAAGTACAACATTTCCAGTTTTCCTCCGTTCGTCTACTTTGTGCATTCGTAATGACATCGAAATCTCTATTAGGGTAATCACAAGAACCACCCAAAGACGGTCCGTTACCTTCAAGATCTACCCACACTGAACTACAACGTTGGCATGTACGGGCTATAAAACACACAGCGCTTGCCAGCCTACTTAACCCTCCGAAGTTACCGTAACTAATGTGTTCTAACGTTGGCTACGCTCACTCAGGAGGTTCCAAGCTCCTCATGGAGAGGACATTCATCGTCCGGGCGTTCAAATCCCAACGAGACTGGTGAATCGGTCGCCCATGGTCATTGGAATGACTAAGCTGCACTGACGGTACTAACAGTAGGCCGAATTGTGGAGGGAACGCCAGCCTCGGTAACTGCCGCAGCATAGAGGCAGGCAGGCAGGCAACCCGATTCAACGGAATTGCGGCAGTTACACACTCAGTGTTTACGAAACAATTCCTGAATTCCTCCTTAACTGCTTCAACCATTTCGGGAACCATTTACCGCAAAGCTGCATCGTGCTATTCGCAGTCCTGAGTAATCCAGGACTTATCTTATGAGCTTTTCTTCATCTCGAATTCCAGCCTGTGTCGGTCACATACACGAGCTTAAACCACTCGCTACTAAACAAATTATAACAATCCCAATAAGACCGGTTCTTGGCAAGATTAGACCAATCCTGAAATTGCCAATTTTCCAAGACTCGCGACTTCTTGATTCGGCTGAGCACTGATTAACATGCAAGTAGATTCCGGCATGCGAGAGCAGTTTACAATGAAAACACAGCGGTGGGGTTTAAGCCAATCCCACCAACTCAAACCCAAAGGAAGCAGGCGTGAGCATTGACTTGGACCAATATTTAGTTTTCATGGCTACCACCAAAGACTTTCAAAGTTGGCGGTTTGTACGATTGTACATCCCAATCCGTGGAGATCGAGTGGAATCCTGCTGGAATATATGATTTGAAATGGTTCGGTTTGACTCGAAGATTTGACACTCAATTGCAAAGAAACGAAACAAAAACGTCATGCTCTTGCCAAAAAGAGAATGTTGAACTAATCGTACAAACGAAAACCAACCCAGAGATGATCGTCCACCAGTGAGGTCAACATCAGTGAGAACAATGCACAAAGGCCGTTGACATACGAAAAAATCATGGGTTTAAGACGCTGTGTGCTGCATAAACCACATAACAGTCTATCTGAACCCCGCAAAGAAGACTATCTACATGCCCGATCACTGCAAAGTGGAACCATCTCTGATGTTATATTTCTTCTTTACAACAACTCATACGAAAAGAGAGAGCAAGCACAGAATAAGTCGACATGAGAGAAATGTTTTAGAAGTAAGTAATGCTAATGAACTGACTTGCAAGTGTCCGTGCTTGAGTTTCTTCGCCGCCTCCTCCAAGATCAGAGGCATGCTCCGATAGCGCCAGCCTGCACAAATTGAAGAGAGTTATGCTACAGCTAGCACGCGGTCTGTCATCACTCACGCCATGAGTGATGCAGGGAACGACATGGAGGAGGGCGTTAGGATCGTAGAGAGGGGCGAGCTCGCTAACGACTCTAATTATGCAGTTGGGGATGCAGTTGGGATATGGGCATGGGCTTTATATAATCATACGAGCGGAGGAGCTTGAATGACGCAGACCGGTTGACGCCTGGTGTTGGTGGGATTCACCTCCGAGTAATCCGGGCAGATTTCACCTGGGAATCCTACTCACAGCTGCTGCTGCTGCTGCTGCAGCTCAGGAATATTTCAAGTGATCGGATTTTGTGCTGGCCCTGCCTGCGTGCCTGCGTGCTTGCATGCTCCCGTGGCGATCGCCCCGGCCCTGCTGCTTTCCTCCCGTTCAGCAGCGGCTGCTTCAGCCAAGAACTACTAACAGCATTGAACAGACGGGCCTGTTCTTCGACTTCTCCCTCCCCCCTGTCACTGTGTGCTGCTGACGTCGTACTTAACTTACTACTGTTCCAGTCCAGTATCTCAATCATCCCGGCTTCTGTAACTTCTTCTTGTGCTTCACTTGGATGAATCCTTGAACTTCCTGTGGATGAATCGTCGTGCTTCGCCTGAATGATATCTTGAGCTTCCTTTGGGCTTCGGTTTGAGCCTTGGGGTAAGGGTTGCGCTTTTGGTTTGGGGGGAAGGATTGGGTTTTTGGTTTGGGGGCAGGATTGGGCCTTGGGGTTGGGGGAATGTTAGAGTGATGGGCTGGGTGAAATCTTGGGGTAGACGCGTGTGGGAGGGAGCGTTTGGTTTTGGAGAGGGACAGTAATGGAGGAGGATGATGAGGAGGACTGGAAGTATATGGATTGGCATGGATTGGCATGTGTTGGCATGGTTGGGTTGGGGGGATTGGCATGAGGCCATGAGTAAGGCTAAGTGTTGAGTTGGTGATGAACAAATGACGAGCAGCTTAAGGCATGCAAGCGGGGGTGCCAATGGCAGTTACTGAGGGGATGATCTTCCAGATGATTGCTCGATTCATTTCATCATTGCCCCCCCTCCTCTCCCTCCCTTGCCCTTCCATGATGTTCCTCAATCCCCACTTCCCCTCTCCACTTCCTCTCCTTCACCAGGCCTGCCTAAAACCCTCATTCTTCTTGCTCTTGCTCAACTGGCTTCCTTCTTACTCACAGCCCCCTGGATTCCCTTGAATGTATAGTTACACTATCCCCTCCTCTTTATATGGGTCCATTGAAAAGGAGGGTTCCAGAAGCTAAACGAATATGAGTTCGATCATCTCAAGGGCCAGTTTACACTACCCAATCAAAACTAGATCTTGATCTCAAAGTACATTGGTTGATTATTTTGACACATAAGGTAGGAACACCCATAAGCGTCAGTGTCCACATAATCGTCACTTCTGAAATTTTGAAAAATTTGTGGAAATGAATAGATGTAATTATAAAGATGTACAGCATGTGAACATGAAACCTTAATGTTGATTATGGGTGCAATGGCAATTTGGTCTTTAAAAATTCACAACTTATTCTCATAATATCCAAATAATAAATTCAAAAGTGCAAACTCTTTTTTTCTGTTCCTAATAGGATCTTATATTTTGCTAGTTGTTTATTAATAGTCATCATGTTCAAAACCCTTAGTTTGAAGTTTATGGGTGCTCCTACCTTAAGCAAAGTGAGATTATTAATTAGAGAAAAATCTTACAAGGATTGTCTATTTTATTCTTGGGACTTAACATGCAAATCCCATTTTTAAAATTATATTAAAACGAAAATGGTTAGATTGGTGACAGAGGAGGATCCGTATCGACATTTGGCACTTTAAAGTTTTTGTTCAATTGCTGAAAATTGAAAATGATGGTGTCTCTCATCACTATCCACCTACAAATCTACAACGTCCCACGTATATCAAATTTACAAGTGTAAAATTCCAAAGGAAGAGTTGTCATTTAAGCATTTTTAAGAAAACCGGGATTTAGGACTTAGTGTGCAATTAATAATCTTGATTTTCAACCTCTCCGTCAATCACATTTTGAGGATTGAATGAGAGTTCGGACATAGCATAAACCTTCTCTAGTTACCACCCAACAATCAATTATGCCCTTCTGTACAATTAGCTTTCATTCTATAATAAAAATGTACATTTTTTGTGGAAGAGGCCATGATTGTTAAATGAACAACAAGAGGTGTGCTATCTTGAATTGAGGAGGTATGGCCTATGTAGATTCGATTTGAAACAACTAGTCTTTTGAAAAAAGATATTATAAGTGACACTAGCATTTTCTAGAATTATACAAACATATATACACATACATATAAAAAGGGAATTGTTAATGGGACACCCTAAATTGCCAACGGGAACCCACTGTGAACATGAAATTTGATAATTTAGTGCTATTTTTTATTAACTCAAGTGGTCCATCATTCATTCAATCACAACATTATCACTTCCTTGCATTGAAAGAAAACAAGACCAATACAAACTTTTGTTGAAACACTATTGCACCAATACTATTTTTTGATGTGTTTGTGCTTTAAGTAACTCAAAAGTCTTATATTTTTAGTTTCAAATTTAAGCACACTTATTTTTTTGAGTATAGCCTTAGAATGATAAAAGTGAAACAAATCTTTGATCCAAATATAAAATTTTGCATAAAATACTACATTTTATTCTCACAAGGGGTGTTCCTTTACCAATTTAGGATGTCAAATTAGCAATTCCCCTTATTTTTATTTATATATATATATATATATATATATACGAGTTGGGTAAATCCATTACCACAGTAAATGCAAGTCTGAGCATAATTACATGCCCCCCATGTGCCCATGTCCCCCATGCCCCATCCCATGTCTCCATCCCATCTCCCATGTCCCATCCCCATGTCCCATCCCCACGTCCCCACGTACCATTCCCCATCCACCCCCCATCCCCCATCCATCCACCCCCATCCATCCATCTCCCATCCATCTATCCTCCATCCATCCATCCCCCCATCCATCTATCCCTCCATCCCCATCCACCCCTCTCTTACCTGCCAAGCTAGTAGTAATTAATTATCCAACAAACACGTAAGGAGGGCATTTTTTTATAAGTATTAGATATGTATATATATACTAATATATTGCCCGTTGTATAGACGGGATTATGCTCCCCATCCCTATCTTTGTGCCCTCCTATCTTGTGCCCCCCAAATTTTACTTTAATCTGTTTATAACGTTAGTCAAATTTGAACTCTACTCTATTTTTAAGTGAAACTAAAGATGGGCTTTGCGGAATTGTCCTCCTCATCCATGGAACCGTTGAGTTCGACCGCCACCACCACCGCGCGATATTTTGTTATTATATAGACAAGTATACTGCCCATTGTACCAATAGGATTATGCCCTCCACCCCCTATCCCCGTGCCCTCTTTTTGCCGAGAGAAAATTTAGGTGCAATTGCCAGTGACGATGCAACTGCCAGTGACATGTTGTTAACATCTAGTAAAGAGTTGTAGGTGATTTTACTTTATACCATTTATAACTTTAGTGAAACTTGTACTCTACTCTATTTTTTAGGTGGAACTAAAGATGGACTTTGATCGTCCTCCTCACCTATGGAACTATTGAGTGCAACCGCCACCACCACCACCACCGCACACTATTCAATTATTATATAGAATATATATAGGGAATTACTACAACGACACCCTAAATTGCTAACGGAACACCCCCTTTGAGCATGAAATTTGATAATTTAGTGCTATTTTTTGTTTATTAAGTGGTCCATCATTCATTCAATCTTGAGATTATCACCTCTTTGAAAGAAAATATGAAAAATACAAAAAAATCTGAAATATTATTGCACCAATACTATTTTTTGATATATTTTTGCTTTAAGTAACTCAAAAGTCCTATACTTTTAGTTTCAAATTTAAGCACACCTTTTTTTTTTAAAGTATAGCCTTAGAATGATAAAGGTGAAACAAATCTTTTGATCCAAATTAAAAAATCAGCAAAATCAACATTAAAAATCACATTTTCATGCTCAAAGGAGGTGTCTTGTTAGCAATTTAGGGTATTGCAATAGTAATTCCCTACATATACATAGGGAATTGCTAAAGCCACATCCAAATTGCTAATGCCACACATTTGTGAGCATGTAAATTGAGAATTTAATGCAATTTTTTTAATTTTCAAGTAGAGTGGTCCATCATTCAGACAATCACGGCATAATAACCTCTTTGAAAGAGAGGAGAACACATATGAATTTTTATTAGACTTTTATTGCACCATTGCTATTTATTTTAAAGTATTTTTGCTTTAAAAAACCAAAAATCTTATATTTTTAGTTTTAAATTCAAGCCCCTCCTCCCAATTTTTTTTGAATATAGCCTTATAATGATAAAGGTGAAACAAGTCTTATGATCCTAATCAAAAAATCATTTTTAAATTCTCACAATTCATGCTCAAAGCACATCTTGGGTTGTGGAGTTAATAATTTTGGGTGTGGCTTTAGCAATTCCCTATATGTGTATGTATGTATCTATATACACATATATATATATATATAAAATTTGATATCAACAAAGCTAGAGTGTGAGCAGGAGGCAATGAGCAGTTAGATTTGAGCAATTATTGATGATTATAATTTAGAAAAAGGTATTTGCAATTTTACAGAAAAATTGACTCAAAAATTGTAATAAACAAAAATTGTAAAAAGGAATTAATGTCAAAGAATGTTTGGTTTTGGATTTTTTGATAGTCATTACATGTCCAAAATGATTATGTGGAGGTAAAGTTGGTAAATAAGTTGCTTTTAATTTACCCCTAGAGCACTAAGCTCAATATTTCACCAAAGCCACTCCAAAACTGCCATTTCTTGTACAAGTACCAAATTTTAGATTTTTTTTTTGACAAATTTAGCCATAAGATCTTGTACTAAACTGGTATCAAAAGATGAAAAAAATTCAAAAACTTTCACCTTGTAGATTGTGAGATATTTGAGTTTGAATTGACAAAAAGCCATTTTTTGTCTTTGCAAAACACCAGGTAGCTGCACTTCACAAGGTCATATTTGTATGAAAAAATTTCCAAAATGGTAGTAATTTTTTAAATTTGTTCTTCAAAGCAAGTTGGGAGCACACTTGAAAATTTTCAAATCATTTGGAATTGTAAAATACTTGGAAAAACAATAGTAAGTAAAAAGAAGTAGAGAATGATTCAAACTAGTAAATTGTTAAGAACTTAATTATGGAAATGATAAATTCCAATCCCAATGGTTGTAACATTGCAATAAAGGGTGATTGCAAGAAACACTTGTACTATTTTTTGTCCCCTTCACCTCCTCCAGGTGCTTTTTGGCTTGTAACTTTTGCACAGCAAGTTCTTTTGAGCTAAAATTTGAGAGGAAGGTACATGTCATAGTGACAAACCTTCCATAATTATTGCAATTTTTTGAAATTATTTTACTATTTTTGAACATCCCCCAAATAGGTGTCTACCTTGGCCATTCTGGGGGTTTTAGTACTATTTTGGGTCCAAAAAAGCAAATCTCATGCCACAATCAGGGAGTTGTTCATCATAGAGCATTACATGGATCTCCAGAAGGGTTTCATGAAATTCTAAATTCCATGCCGTGCACACACCCTCAAAGTGGGCATCCTTTCTCAAATGATTGGTGAAATAAAAAAAACTTTCTACAAAAATCACTTGCATCAGGTGAAGCTACTCAAAGAGATCAAAAATGGCCATTCTTCCTTTCATTTTTTTGAATTTTTTTACTATTTTCTAAAAAGAAAAAAAGAAATTGTCTTATTGTTGGTAATTTTTGGCCTTCTATTTTTGTGCATAACTTTTAGAGTAAAATTTTTCTAGGTCCAAATTTTCACAAGTATGATATTTTAAGTGCTCTACAAATTTTCCATATTTTATTTTATTTTTTAAAAAAATCAAAAGCTCATAGTACTACCCAGTACTACCGGTTTTAAGGGTGTTTATGACAAAATTGTGAAGTGTTTCTTGCAACTACCCTAAACAATCTACATTTTTTTGTTTTGATTTTTTTCCAAAACATTGAAAGTTGAGTAAATGAATGTGCTTCAAAGTTTATTTAAAAGTAGAAAATCCATAATTGCCTGCAAACAAAATCGTGTCATAATTCTCATCTCATTGATCAAAATGTAATGATTCAAAGCTTCCCAGGTATATAAAAATCTAAAGAACCAATTTCAAAAACAAAATCCAAAAAATGTAATTTTTGAAGAAGTTTTTTGGCTGCCCACCAAGTAAAGAAAACTACATATCATGCAACACATTTTGAAGTTTGAACCATGAAGTCAAAAGTTATGAAATATGTTGGGCCTTAAAGCTACTCCTTGGACACATCATGTGTGAAAATTTCAAAAAAAAATGAAAACCCTATTGGTAGTGAGCTACTAAAAATTGCTATGTTGCCAAAAAAAAAGGTGTTCAGTGCTTTAGGGTTAAAAAGAAAGACCTATTAAAATGGATTATCTAAAAATGACAATCATCCATCAATGAATGAATGATATTCATCCATCATCCATCCAAACCTCATCCAAGTCATGCAGATTATGTGATGCAAAGTAGAGTTCAAGTTTAGGATTTGGTAAATTAAAAGAGCCAAATTTTTGCAATACTAGATTGCATACCTCCCAAACACGTACATGAAACAAGAATAGCCTCTTTGGAATCCAAGGAGACTTGTGTCTATTAAAAACTCCAATTTACAACTTCACATGTACACCTCTAGATACCTCTTGGGTTCCAAATAGGTCACAAGAGGCCCACTATGAAACTTGCAAGAGACAAAAAGATACATTGAAAACTACCCAAATTTCATAAAAAAAAATTCAAGAAGTGACATATGTTTAGAGTAGTTTTGGGTAGTTGCAAGAAACACTTCACAATTTTATCTCAAACACCCTTAAATCTGGTAGTACTAGCTAGTACTATGAGCTTTTGAAATCGAATTTAAAAAAAAAAATATGGACAATTTGTAAAGCACTTAAATTAGCATACTTGTGAAAATTTAGAACTAGACAAAATTAATTCTAAAAGTTATGCATAAAAATAGAGGGACAAAAATTACCAATAAAAAGACAATTTTTTTTTTGCTTTTTAGAAAATAGTAAAAAGTTCAAAAAAATAAAACAAAATATGGCCATTGGTGATCACTTTCATTACCATGGGCTAATGCAATTGATTGTCAGAAAAAGTTTTTGACCTTGCACAAGTGGAGGGAGACGGGTTGCTCACTTTGAGTGAATGGCCAGGATAAAGAAATAGGGATTTTCCAAAACTAGTCTACAAAGACTTGTAACTCTTACTCCTTAACAACTACCTTCATTTGTGACCCTAAATTCACATTTTACGACCCAATGTAGTACTGAAAACCCTCAAAACAAAAAAAAGTAGAAAAATTATCTAAAATCCAAGAAAAATACTACAATAATTTTAAAAAATACTTAAAAATCAGGGAACGTCTGTGACTTTGATGTTCATGTTGTCCTAAAATTTCAGGTCAAAAGGTCTTTTGAAGCAAAAGATACAACACTAAAACAGGCTTTCAAGGTAGTAGGGATAAAATGTAATACACCCGTTGTCAAGTGTAGAGGAGCGCGCTTTGGGAACACGTAGGGTGTTTGGCTGCAACTGTATCAAATAATCAAGTGAGAGACAATATGCACAAAATCCCTCTCAAAATAACACTTTAAGATGATCAAAACATAAGAGAATGAACAAAACAAAATGAAATATATATAAAAGTATAGTATAAATTTTGGTTTTGAAGAACATAATCATATATAAAATAATAAGTGGTTTCTAAGAACATAGATATATTTTGTACATGGAATAATAAAATTTTTCAAAGGACCTATATAAAACAATAAAAATGGTCTAAAAAGGCATATACGGAATAATATAATGGTCTCAAAAGGCCACCCTCTTCCAAATAGGGTTTCATTTATATACTAAAGAGTGAAGATATAAAGTAAAAGTCCTTCTCTACTATTGGTTCTTGAATTATTTTTCTAAAATAAACTCTAGTGACCTCTAGTTAACTAACACTTTTAAACAGTTGTTGCCTCATCAAAACCTTATCCAGGAAAACCTTGTTAATCAAGGGTAAAACCGCGGGTAAAGGGAAAAGAGTACAACACCTCACACAAATTATAATCTAATCAAATTTCACATATTTATTACATGCCATGATTTATACCACGACACCGTTTCTTGCAATCACCCTTCTATGTAGCACAAGTAATAAGCATATAAAGAATGCAAGAGTAGCCTCCTCAAAATCCAAGGAGGCTTTTGTCCATTATAAACTCCAATTTACAATTTGACATGTACACCTCCAAAGACCTCTTGGGTTCCAAATAGGTCATAGGAGGCCCATCATGAAACTTGCAAGAGACAAACAAAATACTTTAAGATGTGTTCACATTACCAACAAAGTACCTCCTCGGAATCCAATGAGGTCTATATGTAAACAACCTAGTTAATTGTTCAAAGTATGGTCAAACTCCTTAACCGCAAGAATGTGTTTCAACTCATTTTGACCCTACAAAACACAACTTACTAAGCACAACTTAATAGGTAGTTGAAAAATAGTCTAAAGATTGCTATGCCATCGATGCCAATTTGTTGTAAATTTTCCCAATGTACTCTAGTTTTCTTAATTTCCCAACCTACAAATGTCATTCATTTCATCCCAAATAAACTGCTAGCAAATTTTCATCTATTATGAATCATCCACATTCATCCAATAATAATCATCTACATTCATCAAAAAAATCATTCATATGTTTTGACTTTCATCTGTCCATTCTCATGGATGATAATAGAATATCATCTACATTTTCCCACCAAAAATTACCTTTTCTAACCTTTTCAATGTTATAAACTTACATAGTACTGTATTGCAAACTTTTTAATTATGTGATTTTATTTTTACATTGCTCACTCCTCACACTTTAGCAACCTTGCTTTACACTAGAGGTGAGAAGCCATGAAGAGCAAAATTTTAGCCAATGCAAACTACACTTCTCAACTTTTGTAATTTTTGTATTTCTCATTGACTAAAATTTTGCCATGGCTTCTTATCTGACCTTAGTTTAAGGTAGGAGGCTCATAAACCAACTAGGCTCTAAAATTGCCCACCTTCTGAAATGTACCTTTACTATACATGATTTTTTTCATAGATTTTTGAAATGTGCAACTTATGTACATTTGAGGAGGTGGGCGGTTTTAGAGCCCTATGCCACTTCAACTTCAAAATTTCATAACTATTTCCACAAAGCTCCAAAAAATATGAAATAAATTAGGTTAGATGTCAATTCTTCTTGTCTTTTAAATTCCACTTCTCCAAAATTCAGTTTCAACCCTTAGATGGTCGGTGTATGAGCCTCCTGCCTTAGCACTATGAGCAATACTTGAGGACATTTTGATGTTTGGACGTTTTATATACTATTGACAAAGGGAATTACTATAGCGACACCCTAAATTGCTAACAAGACACCCCCTATGAGCATGAAAATGTGAATTTTAATGTTGATTTTGCTAGTTTTTCTATTTGGATCAACAAATTTGTTTCACCTTTATCATTCTAAGGCTATACTATTTTTAAAAAAGGTGTGCTTAAATCTGAAACTAAAAAGATAGGACTTTTGAGTTACTTAAAGCAAAAATATATCAAAAACTAGTATTGGTGCTATGATATTTCAACAAAAATTTGTATTTATCTTGTTTTCTTTCAAAGAGGTGGTATTGTCATGCTTGAATGAATGATGGACCACTTAATAAACAAAAAATAGCACTAAATTTTCAAATTTCATGCTCAGAGGGGGTGTCCTGTTAGCAATTTAGGGTGTCTCTGTAGTAATTCCCATTGACAAATACAGAGATGTTATTGTAATTTTCCAGTAATCAATCTGCTATGGAAGAACAAACCCAATTTGGCGTGGATAGTTACAATTCTTGCCTCTTGAGATTGCTCACAAGGGACCAGACTCCTTCATAACTTCTCAGTTTATTACAGAGCATCATTCAATGCAGTTTATTCAGGTTTAAATTTTAGGTTTGAATTTGAATAATTGCACTTCAATTGCCTGCACCTTTTACCCTTTTAAGTGATTCTCCATCCATGATGTCATTCTCAGCAAGTACTGCACAGACTAGTCTTATGTCTTGATTTTCAGAAACTGAAGTATGCACCTGAAATTCCAACTTGCAGAGGGTTTTCACTCTCCAATCTCCATACACTTTCAAGATTTTAACAAAACTCCTAGTCAAGTTCCCAGCCAAGACACTTCACGCAGTGACATCCTTAAACCAAGCTTATTAGCTCCTTTCACGCAGTGCAATAGCTTTCATTGGTCAGTGTTTTTTACTACTCTCTAAGTTTGGATGATTAGGTTCAATGCATTTCTCACTCAGTTAGAAGACTTTGGTAGCTCCTCAACATCCACTCAAACCCTCATTATTATAGGTGAACAACAACGTCACCCCATCCAACAAAATAAAATCCTTCGGAATATTGCGTTCACCACGCACACCTCTCCTTGAAACCCATTCTTTTCCTCTGTAGTTCCACTTTGGAAAAACCAGTTTTTAATCATTTTTACCACCTATTTTTTGAAACCTTTTTTGCTCAACCCTATTATTTGCCTAAGGTTAACTTATACATAAGTTAAACTTGGATACAGACTGCTAATCCTCTACAAAGCCATGCTTACCTAAGGGGCTTTCCGTACATAGTCAGTGTGCATAAATGGATAGATTTAGCAAAACTTCTACCAATTCCTTTTTTTCTAGTAGCTACAAAAGAGATGTGAAAATTGCAGTGTAAAAATTTTGGTTACCAGCACATATGGCAACGTTTTGAAGCCCCTTGAGCTAATTTAGAAAACCACGATTGGGATCACAGATTTTCACCCTTGGTGAGGAGATAAATCATACAAGCAGATCTAAGGCAAGGGTAAATTAGTACACTTGGCAAAGAGGGCAAAGCGGGCAAAGAGGGCAAAGCGGGCAAAGAGGGCAAAGCGGGCAAAGAGGGCCAAGGGAGAGAGCAAGAGGAATGCATATCCAATGATGATGACAAGAGGACATACCATCATGCATATTCCTGTTATTACCACTTGTACCTCTCCCCCCTTTGTCACCTACACCCCCAGTCCCTTCCAATCCCTTCCAATCCCTTCCAATCCCTTCCAACTACATCATATTGGATCTGTGCCAAAAAGAAATTAAAATATCCCCAGGAGTGGAAATCTGCGTGGTGAAGTGTGGCCCAAGGCTAATATGATGCAGCAACAAAGGAGTAAGTTATTTTGCCTCTACCAAGGAGCTCAAGCGCCCCCCACTGGGCTGCTCTGAAAATTTTCCTCAGACTTTGTCATAATTGTATTTCATTCTTGATTTGTGGCAAATACCTGCTTGTAACAAATTCCAAGCCCACAACTGCCAGTCATGGATACGACGCTGATACTATACTATCCTAGTACGGCCCCTTTACACTAGGATTGGAGATTATCAAAACTTAGGGCGGTTTATACCAAAATTTTAGTACATGTGGCCTCAGAATGGTCTCATGAAAACAAGAGTTCAATGGAGACATTTTTTCTTGTGTTTGAAGGCCTCGGGAGCAGAACTTCAAGTTTTGAATTTTTTCGAAAGAAGGAATAAACAAAAAGGAAGAGACAAATTAGAGTTGCTAAAATTTCAATCCACTTTGTAGAGTGCTATTCTCCAAAAAAAAGAAACTCGGTAACATCATTATATATGTCAATGGAAAATGAAATGGTTCAAAGGCCACAAAATTGGCTTTCACTCAATTCTTATCGGCTGCCACTCAATTCTTGACCTTGGGGTAGTGTCAAATTTTGTCTTTTTAGAAATTTTTACTCGTTTTTGTAAGTGATGGCTTTTGATTGCTAGTGTAAAGGACTTGGATTTTTTTAACAAAAGCATAAACTAGTCAGATATTAGTTTTAACACAGTTTGGGCTCATATTTTGCCTTGGCTCCTCGTGCACAGTAAAACATAACAAATTTAAATTGTTCAAAAAATATATGGTACAATTTTCATGTTTGGTTTGTATATATCGGTACCTTTTTAAAACATTTTAAGTAATTTAATTGAAGAAGATCATATTCTTAGAAGTGATTGCTTTGGACTATTTAAAACGTTATAGACTAACATAGCAATTGGAGTTGATTAAATTTTTATTGAAACATGCCACTACATTACAAAAGTCTATCATAAATGCAATGAGGTGCAATTAGAAAATGTTCAATGTGCATAAGGTGTGAAGCATGATTGATATATACAAGATTTTTTTTGTTTTGTCTTGTCATTCACTAATAATTTTTGGAAATTGATATATGGACATGGGGCATTTGTTATATGTATGTGGGGGAATAACTATTAGATAATTATCATCAACAAGTTGAATTTGGAAAATTTAAATTCACATTTGGATTTAGAGACCTTGATTTAGTCTCGAGTAACAAAGGAAAATACAATTGAACAACACCCAATGAAAATGCTTAGCTTTTTTTACAAACAAGGGTAAAAGTAATAACTTACCCCCTAGCTAAGCTTTTCCACTAGGTATTTTTCAATTATATCCCATTTCCAATTCTAGACTAAATCAAGGTTTCTAAATCCAAACATGAATTAAAATTTTCCAAATTCAACTTGTTGATGGAAAATATCTAAAATTTACCCCCATAGGTGAAAATATAACAAACCATGGGTGTGCATAGAACAAACCCCAAGTGTGCATATATCAATTCTCATAATTTTAACCAAATGATATTTTGGTAAGTTGGTAAGTCCAAGAATTGAGTGGTAAAATAAATAAATGAATAAATTATATGTTTTTGTAATATCCAAATTTGGTGGATTTTACTTTGGTTTCTTTTCATAAGATACAAATTTAATTGATTGGATGGTTTAAAGGTTAACAGATGCGTGAACATTAGTTCAAATTGGCCGTGCATAGATGGGCGGATATAGATTTGGGGTAGGTTGGGCGTAGGATGGCTTTGAAAAATTAGGATTTGCAAGAGCATCATTCCTTGCAACACTCCTCAAGTGTAACTTCTTGTTATAGGTAACCTGCTTCTCTTATGGTTGCTCAACTCTTGCTCATACATCTCCCACTCAAGCTCTCATTCTTGCACCCATCTTAAGAGAGCATAATTATGAGCAGAATTGCATCAAGTAAAAACATCAAAATCACTTATGGACAATGAATTTGGAGGGTGTGATACAAGTAGCTTTGGAAGGATCAATTGAAGATTTTCACTAAGGTAGGAACACCCTTAAGCGTCAGTGTCCCCATAATAGTCACCTCTAAAATCTTGGAAAATTTGTGGAAGTGAATAGATGTCATGACAAGGATGTACAATATGTGAACATGAATTCTTAAAAGTGGTTATGGGTGCAACAATAGTTTGCTCTTTAAAAATTCACAACTTATTCTCACATTATCCAAATAATACATTCAAAAGTGCAAATTTTTTTGTTCCTAATAGGATCCTATAATTTGCTAAATATTTATTGATAGACATCATGTTCAAAACCCTTAGTTTGACGTTTATGGGTGCTCCTACCTCAATGCATGCCATGATTTTGAGGAATAACTCTAACAAAAAATTGATACTTGTTTACAAATCTTAAAGGTATTGTGCAAGAACATCACATAAACCACTTAAAGAAGATGAAAATTCTAATCCATAAATTCCAAATCATTTCCATACAAGTCTGTAGAAAAATTCCATCATCATTCTCAATCCAACCTTGGGAAGTTGAGAAGACCCTTTACTTTCATATGGTGAAAGGCTATGCTACGTTCAATTTATGCCAAAATGCACCAAAACCAATACTTTAAGCTCAACTTCATAGCAAAAGAGGATTCTAATTGGTAAAAACGTGCTATTTTAACTTAGGGGGTTGTTAGCCTGTGCGAAATGTCAGTGGAGTAAAAAAGCCGGAAGACTTTTGAGTGACGTGGGTGAAACCGGAAACCGGTAAGCGTTGGAAAAAAGCCGGTTAGTGAAAGGAAGCCAATTAGCGGGAGAGCTTCAAAAACTCCCTAACTTACGGCTGATCCACGGTCACCGCGATATGAACACCAATTTATAGCTCTTGGCTTGAATGCAGAAGATGGCAGGGCATCCTTGAAGTAGTCTCGCAAGGGAGGGCAACTGTTATTGCTCAAAGGGTGGCAAACATAAGGGCTCGTGACCTTCGTGCCAAACATCCTCCTCGCCAACTGTCACCATTTGTTGTCAAGTAATCGTTGTTATAGTAAGGTTCTCTTTGCCGGGAGAGAGGTCCTTTGAAAACATCTTAGGTAGAGGTGGAATAACTATAAGAGTGATCACACAAAGCGCCTGTATTGTACCAGGGAACGACCGTTGTTGGAATGACTAATTTGGTTAGCCTTTCATGTATATCAGTGCGTACAATTTTGACAACACTCTATTTTCTAGGTTTTCGGACATTGATGATGATAAGTAGGGTGATCTTTTTTAAAGGATTTCTGAGAAGCCCATTGAAATCCAACGAGACCAGTAATCGCATTTGAAATCAAGAGGAAAATAAGAGCTGTGTTCTGGAAGAAGACTCCTGTTTGAATACTTCACAAATATGTACATCTATAGAAAAAGTGCACGATAAGATTTAGAACTACTTGCTTGGTGTTTTCATAACGAAAGAAAATGTGAACACTTGCAATACGGTATTTTCTGTTCTTGAGCTCACGCTGAGCTTTGCACCAACTTTCTATAACACTGCCTTGTTGATTCTTGTAAACAAAGCAATTCTTCTCAAAACGGTCTTTCTACGTTGGGAGCGGAGACTCCGCTGATAGGAATCCACGAAGTGCTTGTGGTAGTCTTTTTTCTACGAAGTGAATGCCCGTGAGAATGACGAGCCCTTCACTCCTGGTACGTGCACTCTGAACAGGCCCCCTCTGTGCTCTGAATTCCCTCCTTTCTGCTCTTCACCTGCCACACATTCCCACGCACATCCCTCAGATACGTACTTAAAGCCTGCAGTCATATTGTCCCCTAGTCACCCTCTTTACAATACCATTGCAAAACAGCCATGGCCAAGGAGATCATGCTCACCTCTAGCTCCTGAAGTCACATAGAGCTCGCTCAAATCCTTTCCTGCAAGTCCATCACAATTTCAATTTTAATTCACAAACAGTGACGCTAATGGAGCATTGTTGGGTCCAATCACAGCAGACGTCACAAGAGCTCACTAACATTCACATACAAGATAACGATCCCATCTTCGCATATTATATATATGCATGTGTATATTTAAAGAGTGAAATGTACCAGTTGTCACTACAAGATGACCATGAAAAATCACAGAAGCCACAACTGGAAGGCCGATGCAGTACCTCCGAAAACCATGCTAGAAGGACACAGAGCCGGCATTTTTATAGTCAAGAGCTCAGTTTGCGTTTCAGGATCGATCTGCACAATAGCCCCGCCCCCATATAATGCCACCCACAATTTGCCGTTTGCATCAATCGTCATGCCGTCCGGAACTCCTGTAAATGCACCTATGAGTATCACTCTATCGATTGTGCAGTAAAACAGAAAACCCTGGGTTTGATATTGAACTAATACCAACGCTTTGTCATTTCTAACGACCGAAAAGCTCATACGAAACTTGATTCTAGTTGTGCTAAAGCATGAAATCAAGTCACCAAGTGGATCAGTCCTCGTACCTCGTGTTTTGGGAATGCTTGCAACGCTCCTTCGGTTGCTGATCCCACCTTCAAGTGCATCGAAATCAAAAACACTCACCTCCTGTATTTGAGCGTTAGAATACCTTCCTAGGATTAGAAATATTTAGGAGAAGAAAATTCCGGTCTTTTGGCCTCCAAGACTCTTAATTCCCTGTATTCACCATTGCACAAACTCTGGAGAACTTCGGCCGGAGAACTCAGGTTTTCATAAACAGTACATGTTTTGCATAATGGTAGATGAATCTCATGACAAAACATACCTAGTCAACACAACCTTTCGATATTCACATTTGTCTTGATGTTTTCGAGACATGAAAGGTTACCTACACCGACTCAACCATCCAATTGTACACTCTGGAATTGCACGTTCCTAACGTATCACGAGAACGTGTCATGTGTGTTCATATCTGATTGAACAACTTCTACATATCAAGCACACTCTGTAGTAGAAAGAGCAACTTAGAACAGCACTTGGAACGACATCCGTCTGTCAAAACTTGGTTCAGAAAAACCATTAGGTTGTAATTTTTTGAAACATCATCGAAAATGTGATATTGTTGTAACATATTAGAGAGCACGACCTGAATATGCTGGTTCTGGTGGTTTCTACACTAACGCCGTAAAGAACAGTGTCGTTCTAAGCACCAGCTACCACTTGTTCTGAATACGTGGAGCCTATTGGTCCCAAGGAAGTGCAACCAAGTTAACTTAGAGGGTTGAGTGCAATCGGATAGAACGGAAAACTCAGAAACCAAACCTGATTTTTTTTATTAGTTTAACTCTGTAACATACGGGTGTCAAAATGTGAGCAAGTTGGTTCTAGATTCTGTTTTGAGACTTGCAAACAGTAATACTAAGCGCAAGTATTACGGAGACGAGATTTTGGGGTCACAATTGCACGGGAACAAATTTTGGACATGCCGCAGCACATATGGCGAGCTCTGACATTTTTGTGCATTTGAAGGGAGGCAGTTTTTCTCTGCAAAATCTAGAGAGTGGGAGCGGGGGGCATGTCATACCGGTTTCAAGGAATCGATGTAGTACATGTGGTGGCCAAGCCAGTCGGTCCCATTAGAGATGCCGACCTGGTCCAACTTCTCCACCAACTCGAACGACGCATCCGAGTCCTGCGACGAAGGGGCTGCGCGTTGCAAGCAGTACAAGTGGCCTTTGGTGGCAGAATTGGGGTTTCGGGAAGCATCCATGGCCATGGAGCCCGCCCACAGACGGCCCTGGAAATCCACCTTGCCGTCGTTCAGCCTGATTTTGGTGGCGGCGTCCAAGTGGGAGTCCGGAATGGCTGCGATGCCGGTGCGCTTGCAGCCGTCGCCGTCGAAATTCACCGGCACAATCGTCGTGTCCAGAGACGCCAGGAGATCACAGCCCGGCAAGGCGGGTGAAGCGCATGCCACAATGTGGCCCACGAGTCGGCCGTCTGTTGCAATCTCTCGGAGAGGTCGACTGGCGATGGTGTTAAAGGCAAAAATCTTGCAGCCCTCGATGTCCACGAACCGAAGATTGCCGGTCGGGTACGAAACGGGACTCTCTCCTAACCTACAATGACAGTCCATCGCCAGCTCCACCTTCGCCATTTTTCCTTTTAAATCTCAAAAACCTTTTTAGTAACTCAATGACAAGAGAGCTGCAAATGCAACCACAATTGAGCTGCCCAAGGCGACAACAAGTGAGCTGCAAATGCAACACCGACAGAAAAGTTCAAGCTCTAGACAAGAGACTGCAATCCTTGCAACCACGGGCTTGTTTGCGAGCAAAAAGCAGAGCATCTGCAGTCGTTCTTTTATGATCCTTTTCAGTAAATCCTTCTTCTAAATCCTCGCTTTAGGAGGCCACTCCAATTGGCACTCGGTGTGTGGTCCTCCTTCACGGCGTTCTCGTGGATGTGGCTTTGCTTCGGAAATATTTGACAGTTCAATCTCTGGCACCCACACTAAAATGATATTCGCCAATTTAACTAGATATGTGAACTTTTCACTTTAACCTCATCTTTACGGTAGCGGTAACTCGATACTTGTTCACGATGGAATTAATATAAACAAGGAATCAAGTTGAATACAACAAAGATAACATTCATGAAAAGAAAGAGTACGCTTAAGATTGGTAATGCAAATGTAAACTATTAAAACAAGTAATGAAATGGAAGTGGCTATCTGGGATTGGTCACAATACAATGAGTCTTAGAGTGCACTAATCTAGCTCTGGTTATGGAGGTAAAGATAGAGACAACTGTCCACGCCTCCTTCATTGACACAGGAATTTAGCCTCCCTTCTGCACCCAACCAATTATCAACAATAATCAGTTTGCATGAACTGTTAATGAGTATCTACAAATGTTTCAAGCTCTTAAATCACTTAAAATTTTCAGGGTAGGCGAATTCCTTGTCATCATCACACAGTATCAATACTTAGAAAGGGTATGGTAGTATAAAAAAACGGATATATTGACTGGGTTCCTATGCACTAATTTGCTGCTAAACAACTGTGATGAATTGAGAACTCAAGCAATTTTATTAGTATGACGCACCAGCAATCGTGACGCACTGGAATTGCATGTGATTGAACTCACAATGCAAATCATGTGCGATAGCTAAAGAGCTGCAGCAGCAGCAGCCCCATGTCCTGCATTTCTGTGACTCCTTCAATGACATGCAGCAACGAGCTGCTCGTTGATCTTCCGTATTTTGATCAAAGATCAAACAAGTATCAGAATGTGGTTGACATGTCAAATTTGCGATACAAAAATTAAAAAATGAAGATGCAATAAAAAAAACTTAAAATTGCAGATTCCTTTCTATAGCCAGCTGAAGCTTCAAGAAAGCACCAATTACCTCCTTCAGCTTCAATATTTCCTGTTGTGCAGCAGCCAAAAGAGCCAATTCTTGCAAAGCTAAAACGCTAGCATCGGTGTCGTCATCGCCAGAGCCTTCGCTTGTAGCACCCGGGCTTTGGAACTGCAATGCACTCAAACCTCTTTATTATGACCTCCTAAATGACACACTGAAAAACTTTAGACACCTGTCATATCATCATTGATCGCAGCACACATTGCAAACAGCGTCAGAGAAATACTTGGTATCTCAGGTGGTACGATCAAAAAGGTTTGAGTGTACATCAGATTGAAAGCCAATCATTCACTCTCCAACGTGAGCTCAATATCCATCCACAAGAATTATATTTACCAACTGGTAATCCCGTTTGAAATAGTATGGTGGATTTCGAACTGCCAATTGAAGGTTACAAGGCACCTGAGACAGTGCGTCTGGAAATTTCATACTAATCACATTTGTCCCGCAACGTGATTGCTGTTGTGCTTCTTTGCTGCTGCAATCGCTCGAGCTGAATGACCACGCATTAACATCAGCTGCAGCCCGGTGTTTGCAGTCCTTAATCCCAGATGTCTCGGTATGCCACGAGCCAGATACAGAACCGCTTGACACCGCACTCAACCTTCCTTCCTCGACCTCCTCCTGAGAGTGACTGCATCCTTTTGAGGGACTTCTTCCACGAATATTAGAGTCAATCTTGGCACACAATACACCTAGTTTGGAAGCATTTGCGATCAAGAGTGCGTCTGACGTCTGTTGTGGCGAAGTGTGAAGCTGCTGCAGCTGGTCTGATGAGCTCATATTCATAGAAGTGCTACTCCTCAGCTTTTCATGCCAATCCACTTTCAACTCTTCTGTTAGGTTCTGATTGCTGCGCCGCAGCTGAGCCTGCAACCATCAATACCCCTGTTCAGGTTAGTTTGCTCGAGCATAGTGAGGCCTATGTGCACCAATTGAGGAGAGAGAATTATTCACGAAGCTCACCAAGGCACCTAGCAGCTGTGCCTTTTCATCTCCCAGGGCGCTCCGGACCCTGCGAAGCTCCTGGTCGTATGGAACCACGGCAGTTCCTCCTTGGCTCTTTAATTCCCTTACCTGATATTTCACCAACATCTTAATTATCACCAGATTACTGTTCGTAAAAAAGATAAACTACGACAGAGTGCTTCGAGTTCAATGGCTAACTGCCGTTGCATAAGCTGATTTCATGCGCTTGTAGAATGACATGATTGTTCGTCTACCTGCTGCTCTAAGCAATCGTTCTTCTGGATCATTTTCTTTTTCTCAGCAAGTAGCTCTTCCAATTTAAGCTCTGCAGCCTTGCCGACTACAGTGCTCAGCTCAAGAGCCTGCATGAGTTCGTCGCACTGGTCTGCTTTCTCAATGACTGCAAACTGCCAACCCTTGACTCTTCTCAGTCCAAATTTTAGGGCTGGATTACAGCAACAATGCTCTTTGCATCAGGGACTGTGTAACAGAGACAGAAGCGAGTAGCCCAATACGAAACATTTTCCTGATTTGAAACGACTGTTTCGGGAGACTACACCTTTGCTTCTTGGTACTTCTTCTGGAAGGATCCAGCCTCAATCTGCAACGTCTTCTGAGAGTCCTCTATCTTGGCATTTTGGCGCACCAATTGCCTTTGCTGAACAGGAAGAAGTCAATGTGCAAAATGAACCCAACTGCACAAACAAGATTTTCCACCAGTGATGATGCATAAAAAGAACTCCCAGGCATCGTACTCACAGAACTGACGTATGCACGTACCAAATTCACAATTTGGGTTTGGAAGTCTTGGATCAGTTTACCGCTGGACTGCAAAGATCAACAAACACGGTGAGTCAACATTTGGTGCACATAACATCCTAATTTGCAGGCAGCAGGTTACCTAGAATCAAAGACTGGTCATGTGTGAGCAAAGACTCATTTCCAGTTCTACCTCGCAAACCATTCTACAATCAGCTGCTTCCATGTTCAGGCGTTCGATTTCAGCCTCTTGGGCCATTGCCCAAGCATTAGTCTCCCGCTTCACCTATCCATGCCAACAAAAAAATGAGTCAATTAGAATACTTTACGTTTTGTGTGCAAGACTGATTAGTCGGTTGATCTTGAAGAATGCAATAAAAACCACCTTATCAAGTTCCATGGTTGCCTCTCGAGCAACGGCTATGGACTCTGCTGCTGCTGTTGCCTGCGTCTGAGCCTCCTTTATAGCTTCAGTCGCTACCTTCCCCCTCAACTGCTCCGCATCATGCCCTTGCCGAAATGCCGTTGCTGATGGCGTCCACCTACCAGATCTTATGTGAGTTTTGGCATTCAGAAAGAAAAAAAAGCCTGTAGTGCAAGACTGGTTGAGAAGCACACTCTAATGACTTAGTTAGCTATGAGTTCTGAAGACATACACAAGGCCAATAAATTCTCCTGGTCCTGAACCTTAGAAACAAGGCTTGCAGCAGCTGTTTCCACGTGAGAAATATAAGTACGCAACGCTTGCATTTCCTTTTCGCCATCCTCGCGTGCCCTTCCACACATCCAACAAAACAAGTTGATGATTCCCTTGATCATCCCGATGCTATGACCATCTCGGTAAAGTGAATCCCAATGAAACAAATTCCAGACTCTGCACTGGAAGTCGATCTGAATGAGTTTTTTTTCTGGCTTTAGTCCCTAGTATCCGTACTGGCACTATCATAAACACAATGGTACATAATCTGTGAACAATTGATACTTTTGATCACAATGCTGCATAATTGTGCTTTACAAAAGCCGGCTACCATAATGAATGAATCTCACATGGAAGAGTACACTATACATTTTTTCACCGCAGTTTAGGGCCAGTCATGAAGTGCTTGCCATCTGGGGGAGGAAAAGCACTAATTCAAATGCTCAAATGGATTCAGGAAAGAGAACTCACTTCTCAGAGGCTCGTAACGCAACCTGATAATCCGAAAGCTTGCGATACAGCCCACTCCAGGACTGCTGGAACTGCTGCCCATGCTGGGAGAGGATTGCACTGCTCACGACCGAGGCTGAAGTGGAGCCATTGACAGAGATAACCGGCCATGGTGGGAGAGTTGACGCATGACCCTGCAACACCCCTTGAAGGCCTGAATGAGAAGGTGAAGGCGGCAGCCCTGATCTGCTGCCTCCTCTCACCCCAAATGCCGAGCAGAAATCGGAACGATTGGACAAAGAGATTGGAGATATGGGCGGTTTTGTGGCATATCCAGGGGAGCGTTGCGTGCAAGTCTCGTAATGCGGCACAAACACTTTGTCGTGCTTGACTACACCGGGGGTGTCAGCATCGCTCCAAATTCCCACACTCTTCATCATGCTTCACGTCCTAGCACGGCTGCTGCATCATGTTGGTTTGGCACTGTTCTCCCATCCCGGAGTTCCTTGCAATGGTGTGTCCCACTGAACCCAATAGATTTCTTTTCATCAACCTCTGCCATGTTGCACCGAAAACACATTCGACCTGGCAGCATTTCTTGGCACAGCCACAGCAACACCTAAAGCCAAGATTCAGAGCTTGGCAGCAGAGAAACCAGAATTGAGAAATTCGCAACCATCAATCCAATCCATCCATCAGGCAATGCGATGTGATGCGATGGTTTTTCATTGTGCCAGTCAACATGGAGGTGCATTGCTCCCATGATCACCCCACAACTTTAACTCAGCTTTGTCCGATCATGCAGGAATTGAAGCAATTGAATTCACCTCAAACAGAGAAGAGCCAGCAATCGTCTCTTGTCACAGCCATTGCATGCATACACATGTCCACATGCACATATGATGTGATGCTTACACTGTGTGTGTCAAGCATTCGAAGCATACTGCTGTGAACAAGGATTCGTGGGTGTGCGTGAGTGATAGGGTGGAACCTGTTGCTTCTTAAGCTTATGACCCCTTCCGGAGGACAGGGAGGCGTGAACCGAAGAACCAGGGGTCCTAATGAGAGTCCCATAACTGCAACCTAATGGAAGCTCTCACGGCTGCAGGCCGTTCCCCTCTGAAGGCGGAGTTCCCGAGGTGGGTTATCACCGCCCACAAGACTGGCTTTGGCGGGAGCTTTCTTTCTTGGCCTTGGCTTCTTCCTCTGTTCTCAGACTAAGAGCCTCCTTCCATGTGAAGTCGGGATCGGAATTGGTAACTGGTGATCGGTCAGATTGAAAATCCGGTTTTTTGAACCTCTGATCTGACCGGTCACCAATTATCAATTCCAACTCCAACATGGAAGGAGGCCTTAAGGTAGAAGCATTCATACTCAATAATTTAAGCAATTTTGCTACAAACTACAAAGAGTTTGAGGCAATAATATTTTTCTTGTGTTGGAAGATAAGAAATATTGGAATTGCAAATTTTTCATAATTTTAATTGCAATAACGACATTACTATGAATTTTAGGAGTCAAAAAGTGCTTTGAACCCATTGTCAACCTCTAAACTCATGTAATTTCAATAATAATCAAACTACTTTTTGCTCATTACTTCCTACTTCAATTTTGGACATGTGATAGGACTTAAGTGGTCCCAACCTTGAAAAAGACAAAACAACGCATTTCAATGCACCTATCTGTGTTGACATTGGAAATAACGCAGCCTATTAGTTGGGTATAGAGTGTTGTTGGTTATGGATGCTTCTGCCGCTTACCATCTTTGCAAGGCTATGATCCAAAGATATGAACCTCTGCAAGGCTATGGATCTTTGCAAGAGTCATAGCTTGCCTTTAATGCGTGCTTAATTTTTTATTGTAGTTGTGAAGCAACTTTTTTTCTTGACAATGATAGCATGTTGTGGAGGGGAAATACTAGGTGAAGGTGACACAACCTTCAAAACAAGGGAGTATAGTTGGTGATATTTAGAGATTGTTTGCTAAAAAAAATTAAAAGAAAAGAAAAAACCGATATGTGAAACCTTGGTATTCTTGATTATTGTGTGTTCAAAAAATTCAACACCTATTTATGCCACCATACAATGATCTTAACATCTTGTAATCCAATTTTTTGTTGTTTTACTTGTTTAAATGACAAGACACTTTTAGCAACATGCTTTGCATTAACAAGCCATTTTCATTCATTTTTAGATTTTCTATATGTATTATTATGCACTTGAGTGTCATAGTTTGAGAATTTTGAATTGTGTCAATCTAACCAATATATCCATTTTGTCCCTATTGCTTGTTGTGGCACTTTAAATGATGGAATATTTTTCAATACTAAGAGGTTGTATAGTGTATTAATTGCAATCAATTTTTTTTTGCTTCTTCTTTTTAATCACATAGGGATATAGGATTGCATTTGCATCTAGATTTGAATTTATTTAAAAATTGCAACCATGTTATTTTCTAGGAATCAAAACAAATGTTATGATTTACATTTCAAAAATTTATTCTTCTAGATCTTGTGTGATACTCCCTTAGAATAAAATGTCTCTTAATAAAATTGAGTTACTTTGAAATGACATTTTATTCAAATAACTATTCAATCATTCAAACTAGTATCTCATCTTTTAACCAACTTTTCAAAACAACTAGTATGATGGGATTGAGGGAAAAAACATATTTGTACAAAATATCCAATCAAAAGGTACAAATGTTTATAAGGATTTGAGGCGTTAAAAGTGTCAAGTGGCATTTAACACCTCAAAATTAGTTTTTCATATTTTAGATAAAAGTAGATTACCCTACTTTAACATATTAAAGACGTGAAGCTTGCCTCAACATCTCTTCCTAAAGAGTCACATTGAAATTGAGAGCTTATTTTTAAGTTTAAAAAATGAGCCAAAAGTACAAGTCTATATTATGTTAACATAGTATGGAATATTTTACAAGAAGTTTTTGAACATTTTTAATGTCAAAGAAGGTCAAGAAGTACAAAGCATTGCATCCTATACTATAGTGGTATGGGATGTTCTTACAAACAAATCTTGAACAATAATGATTTTTGAGATGCATTTATAAACATCTAAGCGTACATTCACACCAAGGGTGATGCAAAATGAGGCATAAAACACCACACGAGTTTAAAATATAAACCATGTTATAATAAATGTACCTCCACATTTGAGAGCTCATTCACACAAAAGGGGGAAAGATAACTTTCAAGGAGTGAGTATGGAACAAAAAGATCCCGCCCTTCCATAGGGATTTTAAACACCCCCACTATTCCCTTCCAACATTTCAATATTTTGAAAATTGTAATCCCATGGGAGCAAGTTATAACCCTCACAAGTATAACCTCACAAGTTTAAGATATAACCCACATGCCTTGTCATATGCCACATTGGATTAAGGATAAAATTAAACCTCTTGATACAAACACTTAAACAAGAGTTTCAAATCTTTGCCTCATAAGTTTCATGTTTCTCCCTTTGGTGTGAACATACCAACATTCAAAATATGATTAACAAATGACTTCAAATGCTTATTGTAGGAACTACATGGAATGGATGAAGTCCATCTAAGTATGTTTGGCTCTGAATCAGTTCATGGAATAATGCGTGGAAAAATAATGAATAGAATATTAAGATCTTGTTTGTGAAATCTTCATAGACCATAGTATGTTTTGCACGCTACTTACCACCCAGCACTGTGAGGGGTTAAAATCCATTGCCCCTCGTTATATATTTGATTCTCTGATATCGTTGCTCTCGAGAGTCGAGACCAGGCTGTCCAAGTCAGGTACAAACCACCATAATTTGAATATGGATGCTACCTCCCAACGTCATCAACACAATTCTGCTGGCCATTATTCTTCATCCATGCCAAGAGAAGTGCAGCTCAAAACTAATGACGTATCTGACAAGTTTGAGCATCATACCTGAATAACTACAAACAATGATTCTTGCTACTAAGGTAGGAGGCTCATAAATGGAGCATCTCAGGGCTGAAACTGAATTTTGGGCAGGTGAAACTTCTTGAAATATTTTTCAAATATTTTTCAGTAAATATTTCTTGATAGACAAGAAGAATTGGCATCTAACCCAAGTTGTTTCATGTATTTTGAAACTTTGTGGAATTAGTTATGAAATTTTGAAGTGGAAAGGCCATAGGTCTCTAAAGTGGTGCACCTCCTCAAATGTATATGGTCTGTACATTTTTGAAGGGCTATGAAAAACAACAAGTACGTAATGACTACATTTGAGGAGGTGCTCCATTTTAGAACTTGCTCCAAATTAGAACCTCCTACCTTAACCCCTGAACATCTAAGGGGGTAAGAGCAAAACACAAATGCATTATAAAATGATATTTTTGTAACTTTAATGAAGTTTTTTTCAGAAGAGAAAACAGGAATCATGGTATTTGGTTATTATTGATACATTCAAACACTCAAAAAAAGGTTTTAGACTCTTTTTTAATGAGTTTAGAAGCATTTAACCTTTAATGTTCATCAAAATTACAACTTTTATTCATAGAATTTAAAATTTGGTATGATTGGTTAAAAATATTCTATTCTAAAACTCAAAAATGCAATATTTTTGAAGGAGAGAACATCATTAGCTTCTTGAAAAAGTAAATTTCATAACACTAGCAAATATTGAAGTGTTTGTCTTTGGAAATTTCTCCTTAGTGGAGTTTAACCCCTAAAGGACCAAAGAGCCCAATATGGCCAAATGGGGTTCTTGGAGGTGTAAAAGTACACAAAAAAAGCATTGCAAGCTCAAGTTTTGGTTTGCCACTCAAGTCCAAATGGAGCTAAAAGTTCAACAAAACTTTTGGATTTGCTTGTTGTTCCTTAAAGCCTCTAGATTTTGCACCCAAAAATTTGAATTTATTATTTTTAATATTAAAACTATTAGTGGGAGTGTATATAGGCATTGTACATTGCATTGTGGATGGAGGAGTTTTGGATGAGATGAGTTGGAAGCCCACACGCCCATGTATAGGGGAGAAGGTTGGTGATGTGTTGCTTTTTTTCTCGCAATTGGGCAAGGTTTTTGTAGCTCTAAAGTAGTGAGCTAGCTAGATCCACTTACTTTGAATGACCATAAGTTTTGGAGTTTTTTCCCATTTGAGGAGTTTTTTTCCATCAAGTATAGCTAGACATGGTCTCTTGGGATCAGCCATTAGGTTTTTTTTTGGGAAAAATCACATCAAAGTCCAAAATCCATATTGTGAATTGCTATCCAAATCAACAAACATGAGATTCCCAATAGTGGAGATTTTGTAGATTTAGCTGAATTTGAAATCAAATTGGCTTGAAACATTTGATTTATAATTGGGTACAGAATGACCGGTTTGGATTGTGTAAATACTTGTTCAACTTTCTAAAAATTGAGGGAATGTGCTGAAGGTTCCATATTGGAGGTATGCTAAATATTCCTAGCAAGACGCTTAAGGGTTAACTTGGATTGACATGATTCAAATTGGATTGGAAAGTAGACTTGCTTTCCTATATGAAAGTATTTTTTATTTTTTCAAATTTTTTTTTATCATCTCCCAAAAAAAATGGGTAGCAACCAAAAAATGGCCAATTGGGTGTTTAGAGGTTAAGTGACAATGGTGTTGACAAGTGGGTCGCAAGGCCTAGTCAGCACCAAGACTAAACATTTCTTGCATGTGCTGACGTGAAAGAGTTGCAAGCTTATAAGCCCTCGTTAACCCCCAAGCCCCCATGCCATTTTCACCAAAATTAGGGTTTTGGGAGACCTACAACTGTGATGCATTGTATCTCAGTCAATCAAATGATCCACAAAAATGTGATTATCGAAAATAATTGAACACCTACTTAGAAAATGGCTTGCAAATTTCAGGAGCTCTTGACCGTGGGAGATGGGAGATTATAACATTTGATCAAACAACATGTGATTGATGGCAAAATCTCATCTTTTAGCTTGTAGTTGCTATTTAATGGTTTTTACAAAATTCTATAAGCCCTTGATTCATCTCAAATTTTTTGAGTAGCAAGATTAGATGTGAATACACACTTGCAAGTTATTGAAGATTGTACTTCTTTTTATGTCATGTTTTAGGACTTCAATTTGCTATTGCGCAAAAAACAATGACGAACACAATTGGTGAGGGTTGCCCCAACTAGGGTTTAGAACATGCTTGAACCTTTGTTGATGAATTTCCTACTACCACAAAGCATTTGTAAAGAAGCTTGCAATGAATATTGATCAGTTGTAACTTGTAAGACATTGCTTGTCACCACACCCCATATGGTGTTTCACCCAATTAAGACTCTTGAGACACTTGTATAACATTTGGCTTGCCTTGCCCTTATTCCATTGGACCACTTAAATACCTTGATAATTGTAATTTATAGCAAGGTCAAAAAATTAAATCCAGTACCTTAAACATGCTTGTGAAATCATGTGAGGACCATTTTGGTTCTCTAGGGCATTTAGGGGTTGACCCCTAAGCATCCAAGGGGACGTTTTTGTCCCTTGCATAACAAAAAGAATTTTGTAGAATGGAAAAAAATCTGTTTTCACCTAGATTATTTTTAGAAGTGATCATTGAGACATGGTGCATCATGGAAGGCAAAAAGGAGCCTCATTAAATGTACTCACATTTTTAAGTAACCCAAATTGTGAGAAAATTGAAATACACGGTGTTAAAATCTATGCTATACTTTTTACAAATTCCATGAGGTGAACATGCAATGTTGACTTTTGCAACTTTTAGAAACACTATTATAATGAGTGGGCACTTGCCACACCTTTATAAAACATTGTAGAGTTATGATAAAGTGACAAACATGGTGACTAGCCGAACATCCAAGGAATAAGCATTTTTGGATTTGTCCTTGACATGGTGCAATGAGTGGGGGGAGAACTGGTAAGTCAGTGAATTATTAGCCACTTAAAAACGTAAATAAACTAGTTATAATTTGAAAGTACAAGAAAAATACCCGCCATGTTTTCAAAAAATGTAACATAGTATAAGTTTAGGCAATATCCAATGGAAGCTAGTGAGAAATCCTTCAAAAACAAGAAACATTGGATACTAGGTGGTGTAGCTCAAAAATTTCTAAAATGCTAATTGTTGTCATCTTTCTAATTGGCAAAAATTAGATCTTTGTATCCATTCAAGTATCAGGTAGGTTGGAGAAGTTACTCACATGATATGTTAAACCCTTAAATAGTTCATTGGATGCATTTTGTCTATGAAATTCCCTAAAAGCCAAAAATCTTCTTGTTTGCATATGTGTTAGAACACAAGATTAACTACATAATTGGTGGAATTTAGGTTTAATCAATTTAATATATGAAAAAAGCAAAAAGCCAAAAAACTCACATGAAGAATTTGTAGCTTGTGTAACATGCAATTCATGTTTTTTTGAAATGCAATCAATGTCTCTACATTGCAATTACGCCAAGCCACCTTCGATTTGTCATCTTTTTGAGATGCACTTAACTTTCTTCTTTGGATTTTGTCATCCTCCACAAAATTTCTCTTTTGCACTTCACAGCCTTCATCTTCAAAAAGTGCTCTAAAAGAATTAGGTTCCAAAAAAGTTTATCAACCACTTAAGCTTACATAAACAAGTTGATTGCAACCAAAAGAATTGAGCAAAAACCATCCATTTTCTAGAAGCAACAACAAGAAGGATGCAAAAAACAAGTTAAATGAATGCAAAATAAAATCAAGAACTAGATAAATTAGCAAAATTAAGAGAAAACTTTCACAATTAAAAGAGACATATCAAATTGGTTCAGGGTTCTAGAAAAAATCCTTTTTAATCCTACAGCCTAGATTATTTTAGATCTTGGCTACTTTACACTAAAATATTGGTGGGATTTGAGCTAAAAGTTGGATTTAGCAAAATGGTTGACCAAAACCTTGAGCAAAGTCCACTTCTAAAAAGTTTTGCCATGTAGGCAAAACGTAATGAATTGAGGCGTGAGACTTGAAATATAGTGTGAAGCACCAAGTACCAACTTTTGACTCTAAACTAATCAAATTTTTAGAGTTCAATGAGACTTGGGACATAGTGTGAAGAGCTTGTAAGTCAATGCAATAGGTTTCCAGAAGCATTACCTATTCAGCATTGACCTTAGGAAATCCATTGATTAACAAACAAAAATTGAGTATCTACACTAAATATTGCATTTTAAATTGCTCCACATAAATCTCTTGACATTTTATACAATACTAATACAAATTGTTGCGACAACAATTTCATCAATGGATTATTGCAATAAATTAATAACAAAAGGCTTGGCAACAATAACAATTTTGCAAAAAGACAAACTAACCGCATCTATGTCATATACAAAAGGAAAATTTAATATTCAAAAAATTACATGTACCTCCAAGTGGCCAAACAATGAGTCATAAGGTAACTTTCCAAGATAAAGCAACCTAATTGATGAAGCAACCTAAAGGAAAAATTCTTATCGTGCAATCTGCTATTACTGGTGTTATTGAAAGCCAAAGAGCTCTAATTGATCACGGAAGATACCCACCAGAGTTTTAATTTACAGTTAGTCCAAGACAATAGGTGCACACTCGCACAAAAGCTAAACAGATGTGCATGCCCTAAGACCTTTTGCCTTTATTGCTGTGGAATCAGCCTTTATGGCTTTATCACGTATTAACATTTTCAAGAGAATAGACCAGTGTTTGGGAAGTTTTTGAGTTTTGAGCTTAACCCCTAAAGGACCAGATCTTTTTTTTATAGAAACATAGCAATTTTGGGCAGGTATTTGTGATTGGAGCTTTTCATATTTTAGGCTGAAATTTTAATAGAATGTGGGGATAAGGTAGATCTTTCATATGCATTAAATTTTGTAACATTTGGAATTATGAGTATAAAGTTATGGCCTAATATGTTATTATTTTTGTTCGTCGGCAGCTTGGGCAAATTTTCAAAAATCACCTTTTTCATAAACAAAATTTTTAAATTGGTTAAGGAGATTTATGAGAATGTAGGAAGTTTTAAATCATTCCGTTTTAATCAACAAGATGAAAGTTATGATGATTTTTTGTTTGCGGGCAGTTATGGATTCTCTACTCTAAAATAAACTTTGAAGTCCTTTATTTTACTCAATTTTCAACATTTTGGAAAAAAAACAAAACCAAAGGATGTAGATTGTTTATGACAAAATTATGACCATTGGGATTGGCCTTTTTCATTTCCAATATTAAATTCTAATAATTTTGTGTTTTGTCATTCCATTCTTCTTTTTATTTGCTATTTTTTTTCCATATGTTGTATAATTCCAAATGATTTGAAACTTTTTTGACCTGTACTTTACTTGGGTGGAATAACAAATTTAGAGAAGTACTACCCACATGTCCTTTTTTCCTTAGGAATTTCACCTTTTGAAGGGTAGCTGCACGATTTTTCACAAGACATTTTTGAATATTCAAACTATTCTATTTTCCAATCCATGCGGTGGAAAACTTTGAATTTTTTTCCACCGCGTGGATTGGAAAATAGAATAGTTTGAATATTCAAAAATGTCTTGTGAAAAACCCTTAATATATGCAAAAATCCTACAAATGAAGAAACTATTGTATGTAGTATTTGAATATTTGGAAAATTTCATGGATACCCCTGAAGTTTGCAATATTTACATAGATCTCCCTGTTTTTTTAGAAATTGCACAAATACCCTTGAACCAAAGTTTCAAGCGTCTGTTTTGTTGTGCAAACTGCTTCCCTTCTTCCTTTGTGCACAAGTTGCTTATTTTTTGTTTCATTGCATTTCATTCTTCAACATTGGTCTCAAAGGAAGTACAAACATGACAAATAAATGCCTAAAATTTTTGGTCCAAAGATATTTGTGTAACTTTTGAAAGAGCATGGATATTTATGTAAATATTGCAAACTTTAGGAATATCCATGAAATTTTCCTTGAACATTTTGCAACCTACATTGTATTTTTGATCCTTACGCCATATTCAATCAATATAAAGTTGCATGTTATAAATGAAATATATATGAACATTGTATTGGTCCAAATACACTCCATATGTAACATGCAACTCCATATTGATAAAAAATGGGTTACTTACAAATTCACGTCATAAATTGTACCTCAAAAAAGGAAACACCCAGGATAGCGGCGGTTGCTATCCTGTCCTCGTGGCACATTTACTAAACGACTCCTAGCACACTCTTCATCCAAGATACACTAAAGGTTCTTCGTCCAAAAAGCATTCTTCATCCAGGCACAGTCAGAGTTCGGCGTTAATTTCTAACACAGTATATCTGAACCCACAGTATTAGCAATTTAGCACTGGTGTGCACGGGCGAGGCGCAGGTGTGAACAGAGGGTGTCAGCAGGGTCGACCACCCTGACTTTTCTTCACTTCCAGCACCCCAGCGAACTGAGCGACGAAGCCAAGGCTAGTGACCAAACCCTCCCTCGAATCGTCTGAATCGGCCCTTCTCCTCTCTCGGGGTCATCGGGTGCATTCCCTGGTCTCGGAAACCCAAAAATCACTAGTCTTTGCAGTAATGTAGTCTTCGCACACCCGCGTCGGTGATCAGGTCGGTTCGGCAACGGGGGCAGGCAGGGCAGGGCAGGGCAGGGGCACGCATGGATCGAGGCGTCTGCACCGTGCAGTCGTAGAGGCAAGCCCTTTGAATTTGAGGTATGTAACTTATCACCAGCATTGGATACCTTAACTAGTGCAAGTCCTTCCTAATTCAGCTTAGGGGAAACAGTAATCACACGAGCGAGAGACCAGCTCGAAATGCGGTTCCTACCTTGGGTTAGCTTGTTTGTGCATTCGTTGCTTGGGTAGCTTTGACATGAGTTCTCTTCCGCGTCACGGAGCTCGTGTTTTCACCAGATTAATCGTGTACTTATTTATGAGCAAATGCCGCTCTTTTTAGGGCTCGTAGGCCTGCATTTTGGCGTCTTATTTCTCCTGCAAGCATCTGTAGTTGTAGACAGTGCGGTAACTTGTAGTCTTTGAGTAGGGCATGTAAACAATCGACGAGATTCGACTCTTCCTTAAGACGACATGTTTTGATTGAAGTTTGCTGTTAAAGAAATGGAGGTGTGTGTAGAGTGCAATATGTTTCTAGGGTCTAAGTTTCAAGGGCGAACACCACATTTCTTCTAGTTTGTCACTTGATGATGAAAGTGTTAACTTAACACCTAACCCTCTCCAATGACACAACCTTAGTGGGCTTCTAAACGTGCTCATAACTTGACAAGTGGACGTTGTTCAATCAGCCGTGTACAGAACACAACAAATTCTGAAGAAATACAGGATATGTGCTGTTTCAGAGTGTCATGAGAGAGTTGCGGTCATTTTTTCTGCTTGTGAAAATTTTCTTTAACTATTTAACGACCAGGGTTCTGAAAATACACTAGAAATCGACCACATTCTGGTCGCCTGGTCGTTAAAGGATTGGCTGATTATTTATGTGAATTTGGTTCGAACCCTAAGCAGCCCAGGTTCTGATGTGGACGTAGGGTGTTTCTTTTTACTCAAATGGATTTTTTTTGTTGGGATGCATTGCGGGTGCTGTTTGCAATGCCGGAGTGATTGTCTTCTGAGTGAGTTTGTAAGTTTGTGTTTTTTGTGGTGTAACGACCCCCACCTAGGAAAGGAAGGACACCAAGTCATTGGTTCGCCCCTACCTCAGGGTGTTGGACCAACGCATGTTTGCGAAGACATACACGCATGCACGCACAAGCATCATCTGCTAACACACTGCTATTACTGATCAGTTGTGAAATAGTTGTGCCGCGTAATGGAGTTGGATTTGCAAACTAGCCAGCAGTTTCTGGCCAAACTGCGGTTGAAACGCAACAATGACGCCTCACCAATTAGATCAGGTCCAGCGGAGGAGGCGTGGAGTGCCGACGACACGGGTGCTCGCAGCACGGATTCCCCGGTCTGGCGGCGCGTCTCCATGGCCACGCAGCGCTCCATGCCCAACGGGAAAAACGTGCAGAAGACGCGGCAGATCGAGTGGGTCATCCACCTGCAGAAAGTCGCCCATGGCCTCATGACCAAGCTGCACAAACTGCACCAGACCTTGGGTCCTCCCGAGGCTGGCTCCCAGCAACATTATCCCGAGTCCTTCTGGAAGACCGGCATCTTTCCAGATATGCCCAAGCTCTGCCTCCATGTTGCTCGCAAGTTTCCGGAGCACCCTGCCAAAATGCAGCTCGACAAGGTGCCATACTGCTCCCTTCCTACAAACTTAGCTTGTATCTGTTGCACCAGCTGTGTTGTTTTTGTTGATCTTTGCATTTTGAGCTTATATTTTAGTTCTTCAAGTGGAATCCTCTTTGTGAGAGCTGTAGTAACCAAGATTCTTGCTATTCATAAATTCCTAGGGTTAATGAGATCAACCCCTTGGGGACCCTTGTTTCGTACATTTTTTGGCCGGTCTGCCATTCTAGCCTTATGATAGACCTTTCTTCTTTATTTTGGAAAGTTTGTGGTTTACGAAACGTTTAGCTTGCTTTGCTCCGTAGAGTTTTGTGAATAATGAAGGTCCCTTACATTACAAACCATCTTTATCCACTTTGATTTGAAGTGATTTCCGTTGTCGTCTCTCTAGGTTGACAAAGCTGGTGTTGACATGCTACATGAGCATGGTGGACGATATGTAGCGACACTGGAGCCGTGGATTATGGTACTTGCCCAGCTTAAGGGCTATGCTTTAAAGGATGCCACAGATATAGATGTTTGTCTTTGAGAACAACTACCTCTTGCTCCTTTAGTACTGCTATTGCTGTCGGCGGACTCTCACTCCACTTTTTGGATCCATGGGTCGACTCGATTTATATGCCTGCGATGCCACCTGAGTTCATGGATGTGTACAGGTTCTTGAAGATCTCATGACGTTCCGAGAACAATCACTCCGTGTAATACTGGACCTGAGTAGTACAGTTGTAACCTTGCTGGTGAGCCCTTCACTCTTGGTCAATATAGGAGGGTTCCTACTTCGATATTAAGCTTCATTTCTAATGTTATGTTTATGCATAGAAAGTGCATTGCCGAGTCAGTACAGAGCTTATCATTTGTCAACAGCATAGATTATTTTAAAAATTTAGTACCTTTTCATGTTTTAATGATCACAAAATTGAAGCTAATGACGAGGCTTGACTGTTCCTTTGCCAACTAGCCCCAAAGCGGTATTCATGAAAGTTGTACTTGAGAGCAGGGTGTATTGTTCTTCATATTGATTTTGGCATGTTTATGCAGCCAAATCAAAACCCACTTCTTCTGCGGGTTTTCATGGAGCTTTTTTGTTGTTTTGTACGGGTCAACCTTCTAGCTGACAAGGTACAACGATTCGCTGACCCTTGACCGTCATGTACGTTTGTTGATACTAGAGTTAGCTGCTCTTTAGGGTACAAGAGTTGTATCAAAAGTTGCATGACCAATGTTGTGATTGTATGCAGGTGCCGAGGAAGATGCTCCTTCAGATGTACAATCTCGTACATACAACGATAAAAAGCGGAAGAGATTACGGGGCTTACCATCGGTAAGCAGAAAATCTACTTGGTACTGATAACTATTAGCATTTGAAAGCATGAACTCTGTAAGCTCAATGTTCACAAAGTTTTGTCATACCCCGATAATCACAAAATTCTTAGTTATTAGTTTGAGACCGATAGTTTCACATGTCAATTCCTGGGTGTAGGGATGAGCTGATCGGTACGCTAGAGTGTCTTGATTCTGTGGGTTTGGGCAATTTTTGATCAGGATGGTGCAGTTTGTAGAAGCATACGACCCTCCTCTCAAGGGGCTACATGATGATCTAAACTTTGTGAGCCCCCGCATAGGTGAGGTATGTACCTGATTTTACGAACTGAAACTTGAAGTAAGAATCCGGCTTTGCTCTATTGCCTTAGTATTGTTGTGGGCGTGAGGTGTATTTGTTTGCAAGCACTTGTAGACAAAACTGTTGTATTGCAACTAAGAAAAGTGATACTGACACGGTAGTCTGATTTAGACATAATTGTAGCTGATTATGATTTTGGTATCCTCCAGATATTGGACGCTGTTGGACCTACAGTGCTTCTTGGGTCAGACTTCCAAAAGTTGCGCAGTGAAGGTTATCTTAGTCCATTTCATCCTCGCTATCCCGAAAAGCTCACCAACTCAGCACACCCGGCTGTAAGTCTTTGAATATGAAGGAGTGGCCACGTGCTGAATCACTTTTCTCAGACCACTTCACAAGGTCGATTTCTCATTAGTATGTTGATTTGCAAGTCTGAATGTTAGTTAGCTTTAGATAACATGAAGCTTTGTACTTTGGTACCATAATTGGTACAACCTTTGCACTAATGTTTGCGACTGTCTGAACTTTCAGAGAGCACAAGAGTTGGTCAATATCGAAGCATATCGAGAATGGGCACTTATTGGATACCTCGTGTGCCCTACTGAACTTCTACGACCTGGAGCAGTGGACATTGCCTCGGTGAGTCTCTTTTGTACTCCTGTTGTCACCAATAGCCTGCCATGTACATTCGCTTTGTATCTAGCAATGAATGCAGAATATTTGGTACTCTTTGCCTTATATTTCATCTAACATAGTGTCATTTTAATTGTGAGTCAGGTGCTGCTCAAAGAATCCCTTTTGTTGCCCCTTTTCCGAGATGAGGTACCTATCACATCCTTATGCAAGTATTTGATATTATAGATACCAACTGAGTGATAACTTGCTGTCAGTTTTGTCTACACATCTAATAAGTTTGTATACAAATAGTGGATTGTTCTGTTGCGAAATTTAGTTATCGCGGAGTCTTGTGCAGTTCTGCAAGATTAGTGCAAGATTGGTGGACGATTGACAGGTACTTGTTTTGGACGAGTGCAGTATATTCTGCTACATGAGGAGTATCAGCAGTATGTACTGCCACGGATAGCAGAGTCGAAAAAACTTGCCAAGGCAGGGCGTGCCAAGGGTCGTGATGCGGATGTTGAATACAATCTGGCTAAACAGGTCGAGAAGCAAATCTGGTGGGTATGCAGAGTACACTTATGCTATTGACTCAAAACTTGTGAATCAGGTGGCTGTTTCTATCTTGCTAGATGAGACATTCTCGTAATATCTGCCCTAAATTCCGAACAATGTAATTTAGCATCATTCTTACTCATGGTCTGGGTTTTGTTTTGTCTCAGCGATGCTCAAGACACTGCCATTAACAATGCCGATGCGGCACACAAGGAGCACCGTCTTCTATTGAAGCAGGAGATTGGCCGGATGCTTTTGTTTTTCTCAGATCAACCTACCCTCCTTGCTCCCAACTTACAGGTGCGCCATTTTCTCCTGCGTATGATTCTCCTTGATTGCTTCTATTGCTGCTATATGACCCTATAAGATGCTGGTCTTTTTCCTGAAATTTGTGGAAGATCCCACAGCCTACAGTGTCCGAGATTTATTTTTAATCCCTTTTTTGTGCTGAAGTTGCTAATTTGCCATTTTTTGATGCTGTTTTCAATCTATACTTTGCTGAATCAAGGTGATCACTTTTGAGTGCAGATGGTATTTGCTGCTCTGGTCCTGATTCGTGCAGAAATTTTATGGTTTTTTAGCCACGTTGGGGTGACAGTTGGAAAAACCAAGGGTGCTCGAGTGATGCCCATTGAGATGGTGCTCATTTTTACCAACTCTTGCATTGTGTTCTTTGTATCTTGGCAATTTTTCTACCAGGCTTGAATTGGTTTGATATTTTCAAGCATCGGCCTGTCTCTAAATTCTTGTAATTTGTTATGTTTTTATTCTGAGGATGCAGGATATGGAAGATCCTACGATTGGATTTCTGTTGGATGGCATGGATCGTCTTGTCAGCCTTATTCGCAAGTACACTCCAGGTATTGAAGAATCTGTAGAAGCTGATAGCATTCATTTGCAAGCATTCAGTTTCCACCGAGCCAATGCTTATTGTCCTTTTATATATTGATAAGGTGTTCCATGTATGTTGGGATGTTTAGGTGAATTTTCTGACCTTTTTAGTTGAGTGTAATTGGCAGCTTGCAGAGCGTTTGCCATGGGCTACTTGTCTGCTGCGGTTCAGAGGATGCAGGTACTCTTGGTTGGACCGGGAATGGTAGCTCTTGATATAGATCCAGAGCTGCGAGAGCTTTTCAACTCTGCTCTTGAAAGCTTGGATCAACTACCTAAGATCCAGAACGACAAAGCTGTTCCCAGCTCGCTTGATCTCTCTGTGAGTTTCTTTAGTTCCGGCCTGCAGGTTTCCTTACTTTTCCAGCTATCATCTTGAGTGTCTACTTGATGCGGAACGTTGGTTTGGGGATTGTACTGGGATCTCAACTTTCTTCGTCATTGCTTCTGTACTTTGCAGGCATTTCGCAGGGATTGGCTGCGTCTAATCATGTTGGTGTCTTCCTCAAGGTCTCCAATAAATATCCGGCACTTAGACAAGGCGACTGTGTCCACAGGCAATGATAGTATTGTGTCTGAAGGCAACCTAGCTTACATGTGGTCAAGGTAAACTTCTTTCTAGATTTCTGATTACGGTATTGTCTTCCTTTACCTTGCTGCAGTAGTACGTGAAAGTCAGTCACTGAGTACAATGGCAGCTCGGTCACCCTGAAAGTGATCATCTTCCTTTCTTGGGGGTCACTAAACGTTCTTTTGATGGTGAGCTTCATTTTTGTTGGGATGTTTCAGGAGTGTGGACGAAATGGATGAGCAGATTCTGCAACATACCTCCCTCAAAGTGTTGTATTTCTACCGGCCTGATGTCACAGCGGTGAGGATGCCACCGCTAAGTAATCGAGTTACTTCTTGCTTAATCACGTCTTACTCATATTTGAGAGTATAGCTAATCATGAAGTTGGATACTGCAGGTTTTTCGACATACAATGTTTGGACCTGAAGGTCGACCTCAGCACTGCTGTGCTTGGCTTAGTCTGGCGTGCACATTCCCTGACAATGCGCACCCGAATGTTCCTGACGAGGTAGGCTCGCGACTTATTAAAGCCTTTTCTTTACTCAGGATATTCTGGTTGAGGACATAACCGAAATAAAATTGCTGAAAATTTGTGAACGGACATTTGTGACAGCTGCCAAAGTTTGCTCGCGATACAGTGGCTTACGCTGAGTCTATCCTTGATTCGGTCATGGGTGGATTGGAGGGTCTCATCAATATCCTAGATTCAGAAGGAGGTTACGGTTCTCTTGACAACAAGGTAAGCACTTTCATCTGTAAAGACCCGTACTTCCATCTGAATGGTAACTGTTTCAATGTAGTTTGCTGTCCTTGTTGTCTTTTCTTATCAAGATTTCAAGGTCGTGTATGCTATTAGGATTTGGGTTTATGCCGAGGACGAGACTTGCTACAGCGAGACCTGAAGTTTGTTCTATTGTCTGACTCTAAATCTTCTTGTTTGAGTTTTTTGCAGCTTCTTTTAGAGCAAGCTGCCTTACGTTTGAATCAATTATCCAGAGCCAACATTAACGGCGTCAAGAACTCCAATGGGATGCTGGATTTTCCTTTGCCCGGTTTCGAGAGTGAACCAGTTCACAGGGGCTCTATTAAAATGTAAGTGGAAAGAAAATCACAACCACTAATGTGTACTCTCCTGTATTATTTAGTAATGGATAATTGTGCTTCGTGAATAACCTGTTTGGTGTTTGTCCAGGTTGGAGGCAGCTGTGCAGAGACTCACCAGCTTGTGTTCAGTGCTTAATGAGATGGAACCTTTGCGAGTACTGAACCACATGTTTGTACCACGAGAGGTACATACTTTTGTACCATACTATTACATAAACCATCGTGTGAAAATAGTACCAGAGGCATGTCTTTTGAACGTCTGTCGAATTTCAGACGTCTTTACATATGTATCTACGTTTGTTGTGGCAGTACCTAAGAGACCGAGTAATGAGGAATTTCCGGGCGCGGCTAACGAGTATAATCATGGTGGATGGAGAGCTTCAAAGGCCATCTGTAGTGGAGGCACGGCTACAACGACACATGAGCATCGTGCATCTTGTGGAGCAGCATGTGCAACTTGACCTGACACGGGGTATTCGAGAAGTTCTGTTGACGGAGGCTTTCGCACGGCACATGCAAGATCTGCACCCTGATGATCGTGAGGTCGGTGCTAGTGGGGAGGCAGTGTGTACAATTACGGATTGGTACATTGAAAATCTGTTGCGAGATGCAAAGTCTTCGGGGGTGATCTTCTCTCCTTTGGACAAATGTTTCAAGAGCACGAGGCCCATTGGGCGGGTGGCCGCGGAGTCGGTGGCCGATTTGGCAGAGCTGAAGGCTTTTGTGCGCATCTTTGGTCCGTATGGCGTTGACAAACTGTGCGACAGGTTGCTGGGGCAGCTGATAGCGCTCGTGGATACGCTTGATACGTTTTTGCGCTCCAACAAGGAGGTTCTGGAATCTTTAGCAGGGAACTTGCATAGTCGAAGTCACCGGGAGAGCATGTTGAGCCAGTTGGTGGAGTTGGAAACCCTCATGTCTAACGCTATGCGCGTAGGGCACATGCTTAGCATGCGAGCTCTGCTGGCCGAGGCCACCGCTCAAGTGCTGCGGACCAACACCCCGCTCCTCTTTTCTCTCTTGACCGACTTCTGCAAGCATGCTCCTGCGAGTATTCCCGAGAAGCCCAACCTGCTTAGACTGAAAAACGTCGCCAGTCGTGTGGGTGCCATTGAGCTGGAAGAGGGTGATGCTGTGATGATTCATAGCATTTTGAGCCTCATGGACGGAGCCGGTGATCCAACGTGGGGACTTCTCCCGTTTCTCTTCGTTGCTTGCATGACCTCCACCGTTTGGAACTCCACCACCTTCAGCATCCTTACTGGTGGATTCACGTCCAACGTCCATTGCTTGTCCAGGTGCCTCTTCTCTGACCCAGTGGGATGCCTTGGCTAAATACAAAACCGCCAATGCTTTATCACAATGACACTTAAAACGTATATTTACTCTTCAAAAATACATGATAAAATTTCCTGTTTCTCTTAGTACAGTTTGTTACCTTGAGAAGTTCCTTAAATTTTTCTTTTCAACTTCTATATATACGGAAACAGCTACATTTGGGCACTTACGGGTTAGAGCAGATCCTTATAAACCGGATTTTTGTTTTTCTGTTCCTTGCACACTTTCTCCACACTGATGTGCCGATTCTTGTACCTTGGCAACAGATGCATAAATGCTGTGATGATTGCCAACGAATGGGTGCGAGCAGAGCGGAGAGAGCAGACCCGGCAAGCATTAGACGCTGGGAGTCGAAGTATACCAGAAGATGGTTCGGTGCAAGCTGCCGAGAGTCGAGCGGACGTGGACATCAACATCAAGGCTGCAGTGAAGACTTTTCTGCAGTGCGCTGTTGCAATTGTGCTCGAAGCCTGGGATGACTCGCACAGGTATGCTCTACATGGTCATATTTGATAACCAGATTCGAGTGCTGCTACAGTATCCTCAGTCCAGTTTCCAAACTACTACACCTCTGTAACATCACAACCTAGACGCCCAATATGCATGTGAGCATCAACGGAGTTTTGACGACGATCAATAGTTTTACATGTAGCAGTAGCATGAAATAAGTCCTTGGAGTTACAGGCATGGGGAAGGTGGTCTAAAACCGTTTCTACACTAGTCAATCTCCTTATTGTCACATCGATATATAATTTCGTTTGACATAAGAATGTGAGGGATTAAAGAGTGAATTTTAAACTGGTACCTCTATTTTCTATTGAAAGGCCGGAGGATGTGGTGTTGGATGAAGGGTATTACTTAACAGGTTTAGGCTACCTTCAGACCTGTTTGGAAACGCACTCAACCGTCTCTAATTGCACTGCCTCAGGGTATAAGTGGGCTTTAATAGGCACTCTTACATACCCTTACTAATCGACATATGGAAGTTGTCCAGTCATATTTACACATCGTGTGAGCGATTCTCGAGGTAGCTTAGCTGAACCCGCTTAATGACACCCTGTAATATCTTGAGAAGCTCAGTGGAGAACTTTCACAGGGTAAGTTGTGAACATATGCAGCAATGCAAGTAGAGAGGGTTTGAGTGCAAGTTGTTTTGAAAATGATTTTGACGAGAATTTGTCGTTTGGTGGGATCTGCCGCAGGAGCCCACTGGTGGCAAAGCTGATCTTCTTAGACCAGCTGTGTGAGCTCACAGCCTACTTACCCCGGAGCACACTGGAGAGCTACGTTCCGCACACAATCATGCGCTCCATCTACCAAATGTACTACGAGAGGTCGGTGCCAAGCCTGGTGCACGTGCATCCGTCCACACGCCAGTATACCGGGGCGGCGCTGGGCAACGGAGGCGCCATGAAGGAGTCTTCTGGGGAGCCGAGCGAGGCGCATCACCATCCACAGCAGACGTCCCGGGGCTCCATATTCTCGGGCCCCATCAAATTTGCCGGCCAACACCGGCGGCCCGAGGTGGAGCCGTCGAGCGAGCTGGGACCGGACGGCAAACCTCGCCGTAAAGCCAACCGGTTCTCGGGGCCTCTGGATTACAGCCGTAAGGTCTCTTTTGCTGAAGGACGTGGCCCTCAGGAGCCCACTGCCTCCTCCAACAAGAGCCCTCTTGGCCGGTTCAGGTCTGGGCCTCTCTCTTACGTGTAACCCTTCCACTCTCGGAGGGGATTTCCCACACGCTTGCATGGTCAGTTTCTGCATGCATTCTGTACATCAGTAGGTAAAATTTGGACCTTTTAGAGGAGTTGTTATACAGACTGTAGTTTGTTGATGAGCTGTGCGTTCTCAACTTGACTTATTTTAGATGCTTCTGGAATTGTTGATGTACTTGTAACCATAGTTGCTACACTGGAGTGATCAGCGTGTCGGTAGAGCATTTTCTGTAGTCAGCTAAGAAATCTTTCATGATGTCAATGTACCACTTCAAACGATTCTGATCATATTCTATGTTATTGGAGACTTACGTACCCACTCCAAGCAGTTCAGGCCTTGTTTTTTCATTCTTAAAAAGTCCAGGATGCGGTTTTGTGAGAGAGGACATTTGCGAACACGTAGCAAGTGCGCAGGTCTCCAGAATCTTTGGATCTGCATGATTATTGTGTACTCTAATGACTACACCGAAAACTGACCCTGTGAGTCATTTGATGATCCAGTTGTTATTGTCCTGGTTTGTTGTTGGTACCGATGAGGGTTTCAAATTCCATCAGCTTGTAATTTTTGGACACCATATGAGAAAACTGAGAATTTTTGAAAGTGTTGATTGTGGGTGTACGTGATAAGCAAGAATTCGATGGTCGTGAGTTTTGAATAAAGATATATGAGGTATCTTGTTTAGGGGGGTTGGAAAGTCGTCTTTATAATGCAAGTACCATTCGAACACAATTTATAATATATCATCAAACACATGGTTAAGATTTACCGTGAGCAAAAAACGCATCTGTGAGATACTTTGTAGACGTAATATTCATGGTTCAAGGGTGATCCAAGTTTGTGATTACAACCCTCTCCTTCAATTTTAACAATTTAAGGTTATAGGGTCCATTGTAGGCATTCATTTTAATCATGTATTTGACCTAAAAATGAGATCACTTCTAGATCCTTGCATCCACTCCTTACGTGAACAACCTTTACATTATATTTGTATTTAAAAGTAAATTAAATGGACGCTCAATGGATTTAGGGATTTAGTGAAGCATTTTATCATTGTCTAAAATTTGATATGTTTCTTTTTAACACAATTTTAACTTGTTTATAAGTATTCATATGGTGATTTTAATGAGGCCTTTGGTAAAGTTTATTTTCCCGTTTCTTCTTATTTTACTGTCATTTTGGGCCTTGCTACCAAACACGTGTACAAACCAAAGCATGAATAAGAGAAATTTACATATATCACAATTTAAAAAAGGTAAGAACTATAAAGAAAGAAAACACACATAGTTCAAGGCTCCTAAAATGGACAAAAAACAATTTGCACCATATGTAAATACTATTGTTTCTTAGTTAGAAGCCACCTTGTTGATAGGTTTTAATTCATGGATTACACCATTTAAGTGAACCTAATACATTTTTTCTTTCCAATTAATTATGCAAAATTAGGTTTAGTGTTTTTCAAAATGTCATTTATATTATCTACCTTCAGTTTTATATAACACTCTAATTACATTTATTAAAAGTCAATGTTAGGACTACACTTGTCTAAATCAAGACTATCCAAAAAAGAAAAGAAAAGACTATACTTCAAATCAAATGGTTTGTGAATAGAACTCTAAACCCCATGAATCTTGAATAAAAGAAAAAAAATCCAAATTTAAGTTTCAAGAATCTTTGATCTTAAGATTTTAAAACCTATAATCTATTTACTTAAATCCTACAAACTAAATAATTTCAAAGACTAAATATCACCCTAAAAAATCTTTAGTATTTTTTGTAAATCTATACTTCACTCAATTAGAGAGCTAATCCCAATGCAAAGACCAAACAATTGTGGGTCAAGTCAAAGAAAAATAACAAAAACCAACATGCACAATCTTGCAAAGAGTCAACAAGTGGCATAACTAAGATATGCACACTTATTCATTTTTTTGGAAGCCATTGATGATGATTTTCAACATAAAATGGATTTGTTTGTATGTCTTGTTTATGAGCAATTGAGTGGCAATTTTTGAAGTGGAATTCTAAAGCATAAATTACAGATATATTTCCAAAATGCTAAAAAGATGTAAAGGAAGTATTTCAGGTAGAATGTTCTAGAAGTATGGTAAAGTTGCTATAGTAGGAAAGAGCTGATTGATAATTGGAAGCTTTTTGATGGTTGGGAGCTTCTTGAAAAGCTTCTTGAAAAGCTTCTTTGATATGCATAGTTTGTAAAATGAATTTTAGCTTCACAAAGCTCCAATTGAAGTTTCTCACTTATGATTGATTATTAGAGTTGAAGGTGAAGGGATCCATAGTCTCAACAATACAAGTGTTGAAATTCTATATCATAATTTTGGAGATGCTCTAGTAATCTTTCTTGTTAAGTAAAATTCAATTCCATTTCTTCTAGATCTTTTCTATTTTGGTTTGAGTTGTATTTTTAGTTCCTAAAGAGGTCCATTCTTTCTTAAGTCCAATAATGTTTGTGAAAACCACAAACTATGCACTACAAACAAGAGACATCTCAATTTTCAAAATCTTTTAGGCAACCAAGAATTGAACATGTGTGGGAAAAGATACATGGTCAAAAATGGATAAACCTAACTTTATTGACATTTTTAATTGCATTGTGCCTTGCAATAAGGTGAATCAAGTGCCCAATTAGACTCCAAGATATGCCAATGCTAGAAAGCCATGCCTTAAACGAATTGCATATGAATCCCACTTGAGAAGAGACAATACTATCATTGTTGAGCATTAAAAGAAACAAAGTACTTTGGCTATATGTAAAAGAATATATGGTAACCTCAATAAAAGCTCTTACTTTAATCCTTAAAGATCTGTGCATCCAAAAAGTGGATGCGCCTTGGTCAACCCTAATTGTAACTTTCAAAATATTAATTTTTGGTACATAGTTCAAACTAAGAAAATGAAGCTTGATAAGTTTCCTTTCTATTCCATTTACTTTTTTTGAAAAATGTCAAAAATCAAAAGAGTAATTGCCATTGAAAGCTCCAAGTGTTAGAATCCAAATAACACAATATGGTTTGTTCTTCATTCATATTTTCTACTCTTTAAATGCATTTCAAACTTAAACTAAAAATATATATTTTTCATTCTATCATTCACTTATGGTAGAAATTACAATTTTTTTTAATATGTATTTTGATTGATATGATCTTATTTCCACATTTAGTTTTAAAAATCACTATAATTCAAATTTTCCCTCAAATTTATTGAAAAAAACAAAGTAAATAGAAAATGAATGTGTCTTCTAATAAAAAATATCAAAATTTTATAAATTTATTAAATATAAGGCTAAATTTGGTTTGATAGTCAAATTTGACTTTAAATTCTTTGCTGTGGCTGTTTTGGGTGTAAAACATAAAATAACCAATTGAAATTTTTTCACACTATTATTTAATGCTACTTGTACCTCTCAAAAAAATTCAAGTAATTTGGATTTATTTTGCTATTTTAACTTGCTTATGCTCATTTTTTGAAAAAAAAATGATAACAATTACAAATTTTCATGACTCAAATTGAAATTTCTTATAATGATATATCATTCATAGTTTCAAGCAATAAAAATACAAAATTGTTGTTTGAACACACTTTAAAATGCAAAATTAAGCTTAGACATGAAGTTTGACCATTTCAAATTGGATAAAGTTCTATAGGGGTTAACATGTAAATTATGACATAAAAATAGACCCCACTCGCATCATGAATCTGTTTGATTTTCAAAAAATGCTATTGCTACAATAGAGGATTGAGAAAACTATTTCTTTATGAAATCAGTTTCAATGATGAAGTGATCTTATACTAGTAATAGATATTTGAGTTAGTAATAGGTATTTGAGTGAGTATTGTAGAAAGTTCTAGAGCAAATTCTTTGTTGCTACTTCCACGAAGTCATCATTAAATAGACATCCAGAGCATATTGGAAGTAAGAGGAATATGGTCTTGTAAACTTCATTTAACAATACCAAAGGGTTTTTATTTGCATTTTGCAAAAGTTGCATCTACAACAGATGTGAGGAAGTTTGATATGCTGACAATGCTGAAAACGCAAGCCTATGCTACTACTACAACGCCAATATTTCAATAGAGCTTGTTCATGTGGTATTAACCCTTTACGGACCAAGCGACCATATTTTGGTTGCTGGGAGTGGTTTTTGGCATGTAGATTGTAATCATTCAATAATTTGGAATTTGGTTTTGAAGTATGCATGGGATCACAAGAATTTTGCATTCATTTAAAAAAATTACAATGTAATTGGGTATGTGAGTTGATAAATAATGATGATATATGGCATGGCTTCAAAATACATATCCAAACTCTGTCAAAGATGGATCAAAGCAACAACACAATACATCAAGTATGCAAGAAGAATGTCAAATTTCAATTGCACAACTCTAAAAAATTTCAAATTGCTTAAGAAATACGCTTGTATTGTTTTCATGTACGATAGTAGTATAATTGTAGTATTTGAAGATCTATTGAAATGTTGTGGTCATTTTGGCTTTAAAATTTGTCATCTTACATTTAAGGCCAATTCTTGATTGTTTTCACCAATTGGATTTTCCAAAATAATTATCAAATTTCTTGTAGAACGGTTTTAGGGTAGCAAAGAAAGTGGGTTTTTTGACCCTTTTTGTCCACTTAGCTACACCTTGTGATTGCTATTTTTGTCTATTTTGTGTGAAACTAGTCTTGTTGGAAAGGTGGGAAACCCTGCTTTCTAGAAATGTAAGGCTCTTCTCAATCAAAGCTTGCATGAAAGGTTAACATTCAAAACTAAACAAGAATGAAACACAAGAGATTTTTTGCATACGACTCACTCAATCATTATAATGTTTCACCTCCAACTGTAGATCTAGTTGAAATTTTGGTGCTTTACAATAAACAAGGTGTACTTCCCATTTGTACGGTTGGATTATTGAAGATGGGTCCATATTTGAGTCAATTCCAAATCTAAGCTTACAACCCCTGTTTTCAGTGGATTCTGTGAAAATGAGTGTGGTCAATAAAGGGTTAAGCGATCACAAATTTTAGAGTATTGGAACCTTCTTGAACATGGGAGCAAGACTTTAAAGTTCTATATTCTAATATTTGAACAATGCAAATCAATAAAAAGCCAAGAGAATGAATTCAATTTTTGTAGAATTAATTGGTTGGAGCATCTATTATGACATTTCAATTACTATAGGTTGAAAGCAGATTTGGCATGTCTGTGCTAAATTGATTATTTTTGAGAAAAAACCAATTTGGCATTTCATTTATACTTAAACAAGATTAGGCACTTTCAGAAAAAGTTGTTATTATTTGGCATTCAACCAAATTTTCTGATAGAATTAAGCCTTTTTCTAAGCATTTTCCACTTTCTAAAATTAGTCATAGATATAAAATTTGCTGTAGATTGAGCCCTCTTGGAATCAACCTTAAACTACCATTGTTAGGTAAGCTTTAATGGCTTTTATAATATTTTGCATTTCAATTTTTTGAATTGTTTGACATTGGGCACTTTTGGAGAATAATTTATAGAATAATTAGGCAAAATTTTGGGGAATTATTTTATGCCGAACCTGCTCTCAACCTACAGTACCTTTCCAAAAAGGTTTCCATTGAAAAATGGTGACACATAATAAGAAAATATATTTCAAAGAGCAGACACAGTATATACTGTATACGAATGAAACTCAACAAATAAAGCACAAACCTTTTCGCGATTCTTTCACAGCATGTATAGATCATCACAATGTCAACAAATACAACGCAAATTGCATTAAGGATTTCAGTTTGGAAGAAGAAACATTGATATGTCGGAAAAGTAAAAAGGTTACAAAATTATTTGAGCACTCCAAAGAATCAGATGTGTTCAGATGAACGACAAACTTTCCCGTCAATTCTAAAAGATCCTGTCAAAGGTTAGGTGACTTCTGAAACAATATCACGCGCTGCGTACTTAACTTGCGGTTGATTTCTTCAAATAAGAGATAAGATCTGCTCGTTCTTGAGGCTTTTTCAAACCAGGGAACACCATCTTCGTGCCAGGAATGAACTGCAGTCATCGCAAAATGTACAGAAGCACTCTAGTCAGACAAACATACGCCATACATATCTGCCCTGTATAAAAACTGATCAAACTTCCCATTTCACACAAAAGCCTGAAATAATCATCTATGCTCCCGAGCACAACGCACCACCTAGATGGTGACCCTCGACCAATCTATGCAAAATCAGATGGAGGGATCAACCACACAGATAACTTGTATATTTCCATTGTTCTGTCATTGCACAGGTACGGGATGTACTGTAATCTCACCTTCTTAGGATTTAACAAGTACTCGTAAAGATGCTCCTCGCTCCAGTCAACAGCCTTCTCCTTATTAGCTTTGGAATACGTGTACCCAGCCGTCGTTCCGGATGTCCTTCCGAACAAACCACTCAAGTTTGGCCCTGCAAGTCAATTACAGCAAGCGGTCATCCATTTTGGAACGCCAAACGTAAATAATTTTGGAATGCCAAGAGGATGTGAGCGTAACTAGTACAATAAACTCTTGAGTTGATCATTCAAGATCGATAACCTGAGCATCGCAACTCAGAACACTTGTATCCAGCGTGTGCAGATAGATGGCCCGAGGAATCGCTTGATTCTAGCCCACTTTTATTGCTCAAGAAGCCATCTTTCAAAGATCGAGAATTCACTCCGGCCATTCGTATATCGCAAAGAGCCATACCAATAAGTTAGCGTATGTTGCAGAACTCGATTCGTAAATCACAAAAGAACAACCTGTTAACAAATCATTCTGATTAGGAGATTATCTCATAACACGAAACTCTCTTGATGCCACGTGCTTCCATTCTCCATGGATGTCGGTTGACTCACAACTGACGATAGAGCAAAACCTAGGTCCCTAAATTAAAAACATCGTCGAAGTCCAAGTTTAAAGGCATAACCTAAAACGAGATTGATTCGCTTATATTACGATTCACACAATCTAGATATTAACCCTTGAACGACATGAAAGCCCTTTGCGGACATATGTATGGCCGTATGTACAGACGTATTTGAGCTCTGCTCTGAGGGCTTTCCAAATATTTTATGCATTCACAATCGTACAACCCTTCAATATGTATGGTTGTAACACCAGCTGATTCAAACTTCTGAATATTGGTTGCGACTGTATTTGGTTCTGAATATTGGTTGCGACTGTATTTGGTACCGTAGCTCCAGAGCCCAAAGGCCCTTCAGGGGTTAAATCCCTGTCCATTCTCTTCAAGAAGAATCGCACTTATGCTAGTTTAGATTTCATTTGTTCGAAAAGAACAAATAACGAAGAGAAACTAACCCTTCCAATACCAACATACGACCAGTACTTCCGATCGCAATCTAAAACGTATCCAGATAAAAGAGTCAAGCAGCGGAACTACCGGGTCTAGCACTACTTGCAACTTCCCAACCTAGACGCTCCGAAAAGATCTCACAATGAAAAAAATCATTCTCCGAAAATCGCTCTCTTTCACAAGCTACTTTAGTCTAGATATCTTCTTTAATCAATATTTTCAAGCATGACGTTCGTGAATGGCCTTTCGATCATCCTCTAGAGGAAGACTTATAACACACAGAGCTATGAAATATTGTGCACAGAGATTCTTCTACTTCCTACAAATTGCCCTCCGTTCGTTTCCAACCGTTAAAGTGCTCCACCACCTTCTACTCTGATCTCTCCAACATTCACATGGATCCACATAAATTTGCAAAGAACTCCTTTCCAGATCGATGGTCTAATAATGAAATGAACTCGCTTGTAATCACATAACATTCCCAAACAAAAAACCAAATAAATATACGGCCAACTAGACCACGAGAGCCTCAACAAGAAACACAACCGAACTAACCACGAACTCCGAAAGTACTTTAGAAGAAGAAAAATAGGAAAAAGAAAAGGAAAAACAAGCCAGTTCTTACCTTGCTTGTGTCCAGCAGCTTTCTCAACGGCATGACATTGCGCGCACTTCGTTTTGAAGATCTTCTCACCAGCCTTCTCGTTGCCCTTGGGAGCCTCTCCGAAAGTAGCCATCGCCGCAGCGTAGGAGGAAACACCGAACCCTAAGCAGAAAGCACAGACGGAGAAGAAGAACAAAGCTTAACTTAGATGCGGGCCTTGAAGACAACGGTAGGTGAACTGGTGAAGACGAAAGCGACGACGAACGATTGGACGGGAGTCTCGGCGCCAGTTGGGACTATTGTTGGGCAATTACAGGAGGGGTTGTGATTGGTTGACGTGCCCCCGTGACGTGGCGGGCAGCGGCTTCTGCAACCGTCCATGATACGTTCCACGTGGTGTTTCCCGTGCCACCCACACACCCCAAGGTCGAGTCCGGTCGAAGAAATAGGCTTTAACCTAACCTTAACAACGTGCCTGGTCTTTTGGTTCGAGGTCTTATTAACCCTTAAAGGACTGACCCTGAACTTGTGGCCTTAGACCGAGGAGAGTGTAGTGTTCATGTGCAGTGAACAGTTTGTGGCATGTGTACAAGAGAGATAATATTCTTCTCAAAAGAAGGAAAAGTCAAGTGTATCCTGTCATTCACAAAAAGGGTAGCAAGGACCTTGTACATCTTTTTACAAATTGGTGTTTAAAAAAATATGGAGGCATTGAAAGCAGCTATTTTTGGCATTTAATGATGTGGCACATCTCTTTGACCACTTTCAAGAAAAAAAATTTGAAAAAAAAATCTATTTCCACCCTCAGGGTGTGTTTTTGGCACTGAAAGGACAATTTTCGTCCTCTTGGACGCTTAGGGGTAACCCCTAAATGCCCAAGCGACTAGATTTTAGGTCTTTACAAAACTTTGAAGATGAATAAAATCTTATCAAATCATTATTTTCAGATTTTTTTTCAAAATAAGTTTGTTTTGAAGTCTATTTTCAACATCAAAACCGGATTTTGAAAATGAAAGTTGATGATTTTTCTACTCAAGATTTTGTACAAGGGTATCCACTACAATCTTGAGTTCTCTAGTGTTGGAAGATCTTGAAAATGAGCCTCAAATACACTAGAGTTTGGAGAAAAATGCAGATTAGAAATCCATTTAAAAATAATGTAGGAGTAGATTTTCAAAACCATAAATTGATTTGAGTTAGGCATGTAATGACCTTAAACCTCATATTTTTATGGTGACCAACTTTTTGGATTTGACATGTGAAACAAAGATTAGAAGAATTTAAGTCACTTTTGCAGTTTTAACACCCTCATGTTCAAATATTATAATCTTTCAAACTATAAGTGATATTGTTGTGTTTCCTTTTTCCGTGAAATCTCTAACATGTTTAGTTTAAAATTGTAAGGTTACAATTGAAAAAAACTTGATGGAATTCATGAAGAGGTTGATTGATTGTTTAGTTTCATGGAAAGTCCAAGAAGCTCAGAGAGGGCTTGGGCATTTAGGGGTTAAGATGGTCTAATTTACATCGACCCCTCAGGCCCTCACTAATCACCACCCTCAAATACCTCACAGATCACATTGAAAAGGAGATGTAAGCTTAACCCCTGAAAGGCCCTTGGGTTCTAAAGTTACAATATCAAATACGGTCGCAATCAATATTCAAAAGTTTGAATCAGCGAGAAATTAAGTGTTACAACCATACATATTGAAGGGTTGTATGATGGTGGGTGCATAAAAAATTTGGAAAGCCCTTAGAGTAGCTCAAATACGTCTTTACATATGGCCATACATATGACCGCAAAGGGCTTTTGTGATGTTCATGGGTTGGTTAGCACTAAAGGTATGTTCACACTTGGTGTTAGGAGGGATATTAGTAATATGAATGCAATCTAAAAGTGTGTTCAAATGCATCTAATTTTCCTTCGCTACTACCACTCTTAACACCAAATGTGAACATACCTTAAATGTCTGAGGCCTTTTTGAGCTTCTAGGAATATGTTCTAAATTGTAAAAAAATCCAACATTTTTGATATATTGCATTAGTTTTTTTTTCAATTGTAACCGTACAAACTCAAACTAGATATATTAGAGATCACATAGGGAAAGAAACACAACAATATCACTTATGGATTGAAAGATTATAATGTTTGATCATGAGGGTGCTAAAACTACAAAAATGACTTAAAGTCTTTTAATCCTCTTTTCAGAGTTTGAATCTAGAAAATTGGTCACCAAGAAAATATGAGGTTAAAGAATATAACATACACAACTCCAATCACTTTACAGCTAGTTTCAAAATCTCTTCTACAATTTTTAAATTGAATTTCTAGTGTAAATTTTGTCCCAAGATTTAATGTATTTGAAGCTCATTTCCAAGAGCTCTCAACACTATAGAAAGTCAACATCCTTGCACAAAATCTTGAATAGGAAAATCACAATCAATCATTTTCAAAATCAAATTTTTAATGCTAAAACTAGACTTCAAAAAGAATAGTTCAAACATGTAAATTGTTAGATACAACAAATTAGATAGGTTTATTGAACTTCAAGGTATTGTCAACACCAAAATTTGGTGCCTCATGCATTTAGGGATTAAGCGGTTAGGGCATTTGGAGGTAGATTCAATTCTAAAGTAAGGTAGGAGGATGGAATTCCATTTAGGCTCTAATTTTGTTCGGCTCTAGGAATGGGTAACATTTGAGTTGAAATATCTAGTATAGTGATTGATGAATTAGGTAGGCTTAGATGGACAATGAATGAGCCTCCTACCTTTTGAGGCTCATGAATGGACCATCTAAGGGCTGAAACTGACTTTTAGAGAGGTGGAACTTCTAGAAATCATTTTGAGTAAAATTTTCTTAAAAGACAAGAGAAATTGGCATCTAACTCAAGTTATTTCATATTTTTTGGGGCTTTGTGGAATTAGTAATGAAGTTTTGAAGTTGAACTGGCATAGGGCTCTAAAATGGTGCACCTCCTCAAATGTACATTGCTTGTACAGTACCAGGTAGTATAGTTACGTAATGCATGTTTTGGCACTCCCAACAAGTTTGTATAACAAAAAATATATATGGTATTATAATCTCATATTGTTGGTAGATGATTCTCATGCAATTCCAATCAACCATACCAAATTTTGGTTACTAAAAGCAAAAATTGTATTTTTTGTGAATTGTTTTGTGTCAAAATCATGGTTTTACAAGAAAGTTGATTGAAAAACATTGGTGATGAATTTTTGAGATTTGATTGCATAGATGTGTTGGGGACCTCCGTGCGCACGTCTATCCTTCTAATAGACATCTTCAAAATGTTCAAAAGTCTTTCAATGGAGAGTAGAATGCTAGAGTCATCATGGCCAAATTTAGTAAAAAAATATTTCTTTAAGGTAATTAGATTATGCTATTTGACTCATACATTATGATTGATTTTGTTCCTTCGAGCATGATGATAAGTTTATTTTGCCAAAAGTTAATAAAACAATTGAGATACTTATATACTGAATTTGGCTATGATTACATCAACGTTCAAATCTCCATTTAAGGAATTTAGAACTTTTTGAAGATATCTGCTAGAAGGAAAGATGTGTGCATGGACGTCCCAACTAAACCCTAGTTGCTTCCTATGCATATAGGGAATTACTACAGCGACACCCTAAATTGCTAATGGGACACCCCTTATGAGCATGAAATTTGATCATTTAGTGCTATTTATTATTTAATTGAGTTGTCCATCATTCATTCAATCACGGCATTACCACCTCCTTCAAAGAAAACATGACAAATACTAATTTTTGTTGAAATATTATTGCACCAATACTAAATTTTGATGTATTTTTGCTTTAAGTAACTCGGAAGTCCTGTTTTTTTAATTTCAAATTTAAGCACACTTTTTTTTTTGAGTATAGCCTTAGAATGATAAAGGTGGAACAAATCTTTTGATCCAAATAAAAAAATCAACATTAAAAATCAAATTTCATGCTCACAAGGGGTCCCGTTAGCAACTTAAGGTGTTGTTGTAGTAATTCCATATATGTATATTTGAACTAGATTGTGAAGACAAATCTTGCATGATTATCATTAGTATTCATAAAACAAAATTTGAAACTAAAAACTTTAAAAAAAATTATGTTCTAAATATTCACAATTTGAAAAGTAAAATTAGTAGCTATGGACTTTTTTATTTTCAAACCTTAACATATATATTATTTTAAATTTTGGAAAAAATGGTTTATAATATATATATTTTTGAAGTAACTTGTTAGAAGACATGTAAGTAGGATTGTCGTATTTTGATTCTTGAGTTTATATAATAGGAATAGAAGGTAGTTTTGAGAATCTACATTACTCTAGTATTGTTGGGTTGATACAAAAATCAAAAACAGATTTTTAAGGAAAGAAAATTGCATTGATATGAAGACCAAATGATATTGCATATATAATTGTTTTTTAGAAAATGCACTTTGGGTTGTAGGGGTGTTGATTTTCATTGCTTAGAACTATATTTTTCAACTTGCCGTTTAAAATTTTTTTTCTAATACAAGTCACTCCTACGTAATGGTGAGATACTGGAACGAAAAAGTCAACACCTTTTAAAACTAAATTCATACACATATTGCTTGGTTGGTTCTCAACATGTTCAAATCAAACCTTCAGAGGTTAATATGTGGGACCATTGCTCTATATTTGATTTCATTATTTCCAAAATTACTACACTGTCTATTTCAAATTCACATTTCAAAACAAAAACAGTTCCTTTCAAAACAAAAAACCATGAAAAGAACATCTCTTTGTTCTATGTTTCATCCAATGTTTATTCGTATTTTGTGGATTAGCATGAATTATTTTTAAAAGAACGTTGTCATGGGTAATAATATCGGTTACAATAATGTTATATTTAGTATGGGAAGTGTATAAATTATATACAAGGAGATTTTTTTGGGTGTTTGGTGGAACCGGTATACATATTCCTTTTATTTTGCTTAAGTTTTTTACATCAATACTTACATAACACAAGTAACAACGAAAAACTTTACCTCTATTTGTACAAAAGCGTATACTGAGAATACAAAATTATACAAACATATGTAATGTTTGTTGTACTTAAATCAGTGTCATGTCTCCAAGTTTGTTAGGAAATAAACAAGTTTTTGTTTATTGTGACATTGGTTACTTTTAGGAGAAATATTGCTAAAGATTTTCATTTTAAGGGATAAGTAAGTCGTTGGTGAAAATTGAAACTTCTGATTTGCCATGTTTGAGTAGATTTTTATTTGTTTTCCAATTAGTGACGTCGCTCTACACTAGATATTCCATAATTTTGTTGATCGATTAGACCACATTCATAACATTCAATAGCACTATTGTGAGCTGCCTTGGAGGGTGTGGAATATTTCACACCATTTCATCCTATGTATGGAATGGTTGTCAATGAAATGGTGTGGAATATTTTACACCCATCTTTAGTTATGACAACACTTGGCTGAATTTGTCAGAGAGTTTATGAAAAAGAGGCTCAATTCAGTGCACATATGTCAATGTAGGGGGGCTTGCCATGTCAGAAAAAAAAAAAAAAATTTGTCAAGATGAAGTTCGTGGATGATACCTAAAGAGAGGGCAAGGAAGCCTCTCTTCAGGTTATTGAATGTTAAGTTAATGACTTATAAGCTCACTTAAAAATTTATTCTCTTCTTCATTTGGACATGTCAAAATCTTAATTTTAATGAAATACTTGCATAATAATTAATAACAGAACAAAAATGCACACAAATCAATCTCAACCCCTAAACGCCCAAGGGGGTAAGGATAAAACATAGATGCATTTTAAAATAATACTTATGTAATTTTGATGAAGTTTGCTTCAAAAGAGAAAACAAGAATCACAATGTTTAGTAATTATTTGTACATTCAAACATTCAAAAAAAGTTTTGGATGTTTATTTAATGAATTTCAAAGCATTTACCATTTAATATTCACCAAAATTACAATTTTTATTCATAGATTTTAAAATTTGGTATGATTGGTTAAAAACAAACATTCTATTGTAAACTTCAAAAATGCAATCTTTTCAAAAGAAAGAACATCATTAGTTTCTTGAAATAGTAAATTTTATAACATTAACAAATATTAAAGTATTTGTCTTTGAAAAATTCTCCTTGATGGAGGTTAACTTGGATTGACATAATTCAAGTTGGGTTAGAAAGTGAACTTGATTTTCTATCTAAAGGTTCTTTTAATTTTTCAAATTTTTTTTTTCATGTCAAGCAGCCTGCAAGAAATAGATAGTGACCAAAAAATGGTCAATTGAGCACTTAGGGGTTAGTATTGACCCTAAGAAAAATAAATTGTCATGATTTTCAGATGTCTTCCATAGAGCCCAAAATTTTAAAAATGTGAAGGTGTTACAAAAAGACACATTAAAATTTTGATTTAATAGTGTTTATAGAAAAAAAGCTTGAACTGTGCACTACGCATTGTATCAATATGGCTGCATCTGGTGCTCCCATCAATATTGATTGATGAAATTTGAAATAAAGAACTAAGGAATGTTTTTAAAGTTGGTGACAAGTTGAATAAGTGATACTTTACATTGAATAATCTGGTTGCAACTCTATGATGTAATATTTGACCACAAATAATTCTTTAGAATTATATATTGTTTCCTCACCATTTAAAAAGTCACGTTTAAATTTTTGTTTTTGGAAAAGAAAGGCAAATACCCTTGTGAGCAATGTTTGCACTCTATGAGCTACAAGTTTTCTTGAACAAGGATAAAGTCTGTATTTATCTTACATGTGTTAACGAATCAATACAAATATGACCAATTTTAATGGACAAAATTAGACATTTTTATCACCGTGCTACACGACATGTTACCTAAAAAAACACCCAAATTTGGATATTAAGTTTGTTTGAAAACCACAGCATATGATTCTTCAATTTCATACGTACATTTGTTCAACAAATTTGATCTTAACAGAGTTCAAAGATGCAATCAGTATGATGTTTAGAACTACAAGATTTGAATATTTATATAAAATTTGAATCCATAATAAAAATATGGAGTGACTAGGTGGACACCCTGCAATTGTTATGAACACCCCATAGCTAAATTTATTAAATTTGAGATTATTATTAAATAAAATCAAAGTAATATTTTAGTGTACATTTGCGTCTACAAGCGTTGCAAACGCACAACAAATTTGCCTCATTTGTGACACGATTAGGAGTTAAACCAATTGCTCCTTTCATTTACTAGTTTGACTCTTGACCTCACAAATGAGGCTAATTTGTTGTATGTTTGCAGTGCTTGTAAACGCAGATGTACGCTAAAGTATTGTTTTGATTTTATTTCATATTTCAATGTCATAATAATCTCAAATTTAATATGTTTAGCAATGGGGGTGCCTGCGTGGCAACCAGGGGGTGTCCGCTTAGTCGCTCCCTAAAATATTAGAAACAATATTTTGCTTACACGTTGGCATGAAAACCCTCTAAAATTATGTTTTATCACAACTTAATGGGTAAGGAGTGCATGAATACATGATTTAGTATCGTTGCAAATGAGACATTAGCATTTGGGATTAAATCAAATGACCTACTTAGTTTTGAGGAATGAAATGGGTTTAAATATAGGTCTAATCACCTGTATGTATAAATCATCCACAATGAAGTCGAAGGAATTTATGAGACTTTAAAAAAATACAATTGTCAAATGCCTTAAGCTTAAGTTGTACAGTACTGTATGTGAATGATTACTAGTACAATTTCTATGTGTGATCTTTGATGTTATACAGTATATGAATGATAGAATGAAGAGCTTTTACTTCTTCACTGCAAAACACCCCATTCAGTAACAAAAAAAACATCGTATTTGGGAACCATGCTACAATGTGAGAGCTTTATTCCACATGCCTAAATGGGCTTGTAAACCAAGCTCTCCTGTTATATCTCGCTTCCCAAAGACTCCTTCCTACTACAGTACTATAGTGGTTACTGATGTGCTACGAGTTTCAACTAAAAGAATTGCAATTTTTAAAATAACTATTCACATAAACGAAAAATTGTTTCAAACAAGGCATATTAGTAATCTTGATTGGAATGATGAAATCATGTACTGTACAGTACCTTAAAGAAAGCATACGTAAGTCCATTTTTCAGCATTCGGTATAACAAATAATATAATTGGCAATTTGTCCCCATATTTTTTGCATTTGATTCTCATGCAATCCCAATCAAGCATATCAAATTTCAACTCCTAATAATCAAAATCCTATTTTTGGTGAATTATTTTAATTAAAATTCATGGTTTTACTTGATAATTGACTAAAAAACATTGGTGATGAAATTTTGAGATTTGATTGCACAAATATGTAGGACACATCAGTACACACATCTTTCTTTTAATTAAAATCTTCAAAAAGTTTCAAAATTCCTTCTATAGAGGTTTTCATGGTAGGGTGATCATGCTCAAATTTAGTAAAATAGACGGTTCTTTATGGTAATAAGGTTTTGCTATTTGACTCATATATTGTGATTAAGTTTGTACCTTTGAGCATGATGATATGTTTACTTTGCCAAAAGCTAATTAAAAAATCAAAATATTTATTTTACTAAATTCCATGAAAGCCTCTATAGAAGGAATTTTGAAACTTTTTGAAGATTTTAGTTAAAAAGAAAGATGTGTGTACTAATGTTTCCTACATATTTGTGCAATCAAATCTCAAAATTTCATCACCAATGTTTTTTAGTCAACTATCAAGTAAAACCATGAATTTTATTTAAAATAATTCACCAAAAATAGGATTTTGATTACTAGGAATTGAAATTTGATATGCTTGATCATGATTGCACAAGGATTACAGACAAAAAATCTAAGGATAAATTGCCAATTATATTATTTGTTATACCAACTTCTTTGTATGCTAGAAAATGGACTTACGTATACTTTCTTTAGGGTATTGTACTATACCCAAAAGAAAGAGTACATAAGTCCCTCTCATGGCATTCAAAGAAGTTCGTATAACACAGAACATAATTGGCATTTTATCCTCAGATTTTTAGTCTGTAATCCTTGTGCAATCATGATCAAGCATACCAAATTTCAATTACTAAAAACCAAATCCTATTTTTGGTAATTTATCTTGTGTCAAAATCATATTTGTACAAGAAAGTTGATTAAAAAACATTGGTGATGAATTTTTGAGATTTGACTGCATGAATATGTAGGAGACATCCATATGCACATCTTCTATTCAAACAAACATTTCCAAAAAAAATCCAAATTCTCCGTATAGAGACTTTAATGTTAGGGTGATCGTGACCAAATTTAGTCAAATATATATTTCTTCATGGAAATTAGTTTTTGTTATTTGACTCATACATTGTGATTTAATTTGTACCTTTAAATATGATGATATGTTTGTTTTGCCAAAAATATATATATTTATAGTACAAACTTCTTTGAATCCCATAAGAGAGACTTATGTACTCTTTCTTTAGGGTACTGCACAACTATGAATATGTAGATAATGGTGAAACATTGTTTGTTAACCAAAACCTATATGACATCAAAACTTGGCGATTTTGTGGTATGAGGTTGTTTTAACCCCAAAATCCCAAATGTCCCCTGAACTAACAATGGTCCTTTAGGGGTAATAATTTCAAAAATGATACTCCCTCTGTCCCAATATAAACCTCCAAATTAGGCATAGTTCTTGTCCCACTAAAAAGCTCCTTTTTGCTAATTTCAATTGTTGAGAAAGCGTTTGTCATGTTCAATGATCTCATGGGGGAAAGTTGAGCAATTAAAGAGCATTCCTATCCTAACAAGCTTGGCCTTGCCCATATGAGGTACCATTGTTGCTATTAATCATTAAATCATCAATAATGAGGAGCTAGCAACATGTACAAATATGGTACTTTTTGCATGGAATTTGGGTGCCCAAATGGCAACATAAAAACTTGAGATTTTGCAGATATTTGGTAGGTGGTATATTGATTCTAGAATGCATTTGTCACTAGCATAATGACTAAAAATACAGTTAATACCTCATGGAGAAGTTTTTTGGAGGTTTATATTGGGACAGAGGGAGTACCAAATTAAGATTTATAAAGACCAATTGGTACCTTGAAAATTCCCTAGGGAAATTGTGATGTAAAAGCAAGTGACTATTTCTTATAATTTCTGCATCTGAAATGTGATAAAAATGAAACATCTAAATAAAACTTACTTTAGTGAATAAAATCAGTTGGTGTTTCATTTGGATGGACTTATTTTGAAAGTTGCTAACTTGAAATTTGCTTTAAGCTAGTTTTTGGGTGGTGTTTCGGCATGGGTCGAGAGAGTTTACATATGTTCACTAGTTTATGTACCTGTTGTACAAGCGGAAGCAATAAAAACATCCTTGCAGTAAACAAACTGTGCAATAGCAATCTTATCCTTGTGTCCCAAATTTTACTTTATTTCATTTATAAATTTGAGGGGAAATTACAGACAGGGGCTTGAAAACGTAAAATATTATAGATAGGAGCGCAATTTCAAAATAATTACAAATAGAGTCACAATTTCAAAAAAAATTGTAATTTTTTGTAATTTTTTTTTGGTTTGGACATAGATTAATTTAGACACATCACATTAATCTTAAAAGACTCTCCAAATCAAGCCTAAATTTTAAAAAAAATAGTAAATGGAATGGCAATTTTGGAGATTATTAATTTTTTTGGAAGTTAGATGACATTTAATGTGATGTGTCTAAATCAACCAATGTCCAAACCAAAAACAAATCACAAAAAATTACAAACTTTTTTGAAATTGTGCCCCTATTTGTAATTATTTTGAAACTATGCCCTTATCTCTAATATTTTACGTTTTCATGCCCCTATTTGTAATTTCCCCTAAATTTAATTAATAAACTTGTACTTTACCCTATTTTATTTTTCATATGGGATTCTTTTAAAAATTACATGAGCATTCTAATTGATTGAGAAAAAGTTGTGGTGCAACTGCCAACGACTTATTATTAACGTTTAGTGAAATAGATAAAAAAGAGTGTTGTGATGTAACTTGCAATGAGTGGTGTAAATTATAATGATTTGTTATTCTTTATTGTTACTCTGTTCTATTTTACTTTTCATCCAATATGGGATTATATATATAGATGACAATTGCAATCTAATTTGAAATACATGAGTGCAAATATTTTTTACAATCATAATTGGAGTATATACTGCCAAAGATTTCTTTTCAGTTTTTAGTACCGCAAAGTAGCAAAGTGCAAGATCTCCAAAAGTCAGCGAAGACGTGTCCCCCTCAGTTAAGCTTATTGGAACCCCACGTGGAACTCCCAAGTCCGAACTGAAGAACGTGCTTTCAGTGACAGTCCTTCGAAAGTACTCTGTTCTCACAGCAGACAACGATTCGGCATCCTCCACACACCCCCTTCAGCGGTGTTTTTGAAATCCCGCGCGTAGCGATCGGACGATTGCAAGACTCTGAGCTCTTAGTGCGACTGCACCGGTATTTCCGTTTGTATTGATACCCTAATTTGTAATTTTGGCCCAAAATTGTAGCCTTGGTTGGGATGAACCACTCCTTCCTTGAGCGGGCGCTCTATTTGGTTACGCTCTTTCTATGGTGCAATCTCTGCAGCGCACAACAGGAATCTCAATCACTACTGAAAGGAATTATCGTTTCTGCAAGTGTTCTGGGACTGTAAACAGCTGCCACACCCTGCGGTTCAATTCAGGGTTTTTTTAGGGTTTCGAGCTGAGATTAATGGAGGGTCGTCATTTTCATGTGATAAATGTAAAATTTAGGGTGAAGGTTTGCGTTGTGCACGTTTTTCTTCCAAAGCTTGGAACTTTCGATGGCAGTGTTTCTTAATATAGGATTTGGTTGACAAGGTTTTAGGACTTGGCACCACCTGTGTGTCTTCTCGCAAATATTTAGAGCATGTTTCAAGCACTTTGAGTGGAGGCCCTGCACTATGAGAGTGCAAGTGTTTAGATTGCAGGAGACCCTCACACTATCTTTATGGCATGATAATCGCTTTGATTTACTAAAAAACAGTCATTGTTCGTGAAGGTTTAGACTAGAACACACTTCGTCAAAATTCCTGGAGTAATGTTTAGAACACAAGTAGGTTTGACGTTCGTTTTTTGCTCATGATGCTTCTGGGGGTAAATTGATGTGTGACTAGAAAGTGCAGCCCATCTGGTGAAGATGGGCCGGGAAAAAGGTGGCTCCGGTCGCAGCAAATCGCAGCCTTCAAGCAGCAGGTCTGCTTGCACCTAATTTGATCGTTCAGTATTGTATTTGATTTCGTAAGCTTTGCTTTTTTGATTGTATCAATCAATTAATAACGTAGTGTTAACTATCATAGCAGTTTTAAACTTAAAAGATTCCAATGTAGTTACTAGCAATGTACAATTACATGAAATGGTCTTTGGATGCAGCTTGGCAGCCGCTCATCCTGGAGCAGTACCTTTTGGATTTGGAGGGCATGTGGAGGGCTCCTTAATGGGGACAACACTCTTGTCTAAATGGGAGGTTTCACAGGTATTATTTCTCAAAAATTTCAATTTATTATGCTTTCAGCTCTCCTTGGCAGATTTGAGCACGCCTTGGCTGATCAAATTCCATATAACAAAGGCTGAAAATTGGAGCATAATTGGTAGATTTACTGCGTATGTGTTCCGATGCCGGATAGCACTTTATAACTCGCACTGCAACAGCTTGAACTCATGTCCCTTGGCTGATTCTAGTATTATTATAGGACCTTGATGGAGAAGCAGCTTTTCAGCTCAAAAGGCTGTCCAAACGAGATCCAACAACGAAGGTTAGAAGTCCCCCCCTAATCGTTTGATTGGATTTTTGTTTAATGTGTAGAAAGGAGCATTTGACAGTTCACAATGCTTGGACAATGTTATTATGCTAACTCTATTCATGATTGTGAGACCCTGCAGCTTAAAGCCCTGGCTGCTCTTAGGGAAACATTCAAGGAGCAGTCTGTTAATGGCCTGGCTGCAATTCTTCTCGCTTGGGTGCGTTCTTATTGCAACATTGGTTTGGTAGAGCTTGTATGCTAACTTCTTGAGATTTTTCTGGCTGCTAGTACTTCTTCTATATTGAACTGCATTTTTTAGGTTTCTTGTCTGGTTCATGGCTATGATCGTCTACGATGCTCATTTTTGCAGGAGGATCTGCGATTATATATGCCTATGGTTTCCTCGTGGTTGCTTAATTTAACGATCC